>MU184104.1:131131-160000 GCA_016904865.1 Pissodes strobi | reverse complement strand
AAAGAGGGCAAAACTAGAACCTTTGAAAGTGAGAGATGGATCGTGTAGCGATGGTGTAGAGAAACTGGGCAGTGTTCTGAATCCAGAGAAACCTTGGTGGCGTCTGAAAAAAATTCTGTCAATGGGCCGTATGAAGATCGGCGAACGCCTGCTAATATACAAAGCACATCCATACCTAGACATAAACGCCCCCAAATCCTAATTACTGGTAATAAGCCATGTGTACCCGGCACAGGCTTAATGTTTAAGCGTTTCTTACAAAACAAATTTGACACTAATTGTCAATATAAGAATGGGGCAGTATTGGAAGAATTGGTAAACGACTTCATCATGTTGGCGAATAAATTTACCAAGAGAGACTTCATGATCGTGTCTTCCGGAAAAGAAAATCCAGTTAGGGGCCGAGGAGTTCAAAGTGAGTGCCTTGACAAACTAGCTTTGCTTTGGAGAAAAACTAACTTAATTGTTATTAGTCCTCCATTTGCTCATGTTAGACAGATTCTCAACAGACTTATTTACGAAGTAAATTTAACCATCCACAAAAGCGTCAATAGCAGTAATAATAAGTCACTGTTTCTGAATTTGGATAATTTCACAGAGCTAAATGATAAAAATTGGTATGCAGCGTTTAGTCACCGAGCTAACCTTAAAATAGTCTCGTTCGTCACGAAAGAGATCTTAAAGTTGTCAAGGCAAGTTGACCCATCATCAAGTCAAAATCTTGAAAGGATACACGATCAGCAAGCAATGTCTGAGCCTGAACCAAATTTTTGTCATCCTCGGAATCTCCCGAGGTCCCCGTAAACCTTAATATGGCATATTTTCAGAATGTCAGAGGGCTCCGCACTAAGGTGGATGAATTCCTTAGAAATGTTCACTCATGCAATTACGAAATAGTAACTTTATGTGAGACCTGGCTGGATTCATACCTCAGAAAGATTTGACGATAGATATACAGTGTTCAGGCGCGATAGAAATTATGCCGAATTGAACTGCCAACGAGGTGGTGGTGTTCTGGTAGCGATTCTAAGACCATATCCAGTTTCCTTAATTGCGACTACGGTTCATGCCCTATATGAGGATGTTTGGGTGAGAGCAAAATTGGAGAATGTTAATTTTGTGATAGGGTGTGTCTATTTTCCACCTAACCAACAATGCTATATATCATTTTGTAAAACCTGTAAATTGTTGAGGAAGGTATGACAACTCAAAATTTATAATACTCGGCGATTTCAATCTACCTTCTATTGAATGGGCATGGGAAGATACCCTAGTTCCAGTAAGGCTCACTTCATCATCTGCAGAAACCTTGCTTGATTCAATGAACTTTCTGGAATTCGAGCAGGTTAACGCGGTGCGCAACAGCATGAACATAATCCTCGATTTTATACACACAGAGTCATGTCAGTGTCTCAGTTCCATCCAGTCATACCCCTTGTGTTGTGAGATATCAAAGCCAAGAATTAATAGATCCCATTCATATAGCTAATGCATTTGCCAGCCACTTTCAATCTAGCTACTCTGTTCACGACGACATAGATCTGGGCTGCTTAAATCCAGTTGAATTTTCTAGCCTAATATCTTCTCACTGTTTTACTGAAGAAGAGATTTCTGACAAATTACGCAATCTTGATACATCAAAAGAGTGGCCCTGATGGAATTCACCCAGTTTTATTAAAGAACTGCAATTTATCCTTGGCGGTACCATTGTGTACATTATTCCAGAGATCTTTTAGTAGGGGAGTTTTCCCAGATGTCTGGAAATATTCAAATTTGATTCCAATATTTAAAACCGGTGATAAAAGTGAGATTGAAAATTATCGTGGAATCTCTCTGCTCTCTATAATACCCAAAGTATTTGAAGCAATCATAAGTGATGAATTTTTTAATACATATAAACATTACATAATAGCTGAACAACATTGTTTGTATTCGCTCTGTGCGTCAGGGTAGTGAGGGAAATGACGAACGATCGTGCGCGCTAGTCAGAGAAATGTGGAACTTTATTTAGCTGCCATACCGGACAAATATACACGTGGAGTACATCGAAATCTTTGATATATTGGGTTATCTTAGATGTTGTGTCAAAAATTGTGCGAATAATACGAACAATTGTGGGTATAAATTTTACTACGACAGCAAATAATATTGATATTATATAATATTTATTATAATAAAATATATCAAGCATATTGTCTTTAAATTAAAATTTATAGTTTACAAAGTCCATACAAACACTTCTACAGCAATTTGTGTAACTAGTTGATGAGTAGGTATTGAGATGCCAGGGCTGGGACAATGCCCTACCCCGGGCGTCATTTTAGGGTTTCGTCCCTCATTCTAGGGTTTCGCCCTTAATTTTTGTAGTTATTTTTTTTCATATCTTTGGAAAAAGCGCCATTCCCTAGGCGGTCTCCTCTTATGGCTTTGCCTTCCCTCGGAAAACCTATTTTTTACACATTCGGAAAAGGGAGCATCCGGGGGTGAAGCCTTAAATTGGGGCTCCTTGAGACCCAAAGCCCTGAAATGGGGCCCCTGGTACGAGATTTTAAAATGGGGCCCTCGGAGAGCGAAGCATTTTAATAGGGCTCCCGGTTTGGGAGCCTTATATTTGACATATTTGAAAAAGGGCCCCCCTGGGGCGAAGCCCTAAAATGGGGTTCCAGGGGGCAAAACCCTAGAATAGGGCCTACGAAAGTTTAATTTTTTACAGATTTAGGAATGGAGATCCCTGTGTCGAAGCCCTAAAAGTGGGCCCCAAGCCTTAAAAGGGGTCCCCTGGTATGAGAGTCCCATTTTCTACAGTGTTGCAAAAAGGGGCTCCTGGAGGGGGTAAAGCCCTAAAATTGGGCCCTTTTTTACAGATCTGGGAATGGGACCTCTGAGGGCGAAGCTCTAAAACGGAGACGAAGCCCTTTAATCTAAACACCCGAATAAGCGTGTGAAATGTCCAGTTTTCAAGAGCAGTTGTTAGTGCGTTTTTGTCTATTTTCAGGGCAGTCGTGTCGAAGCCCTAAAAGTGGGCCACAAGCCTTAAAAGGGGGCCCCTGGTATGAGAGTCCCATTTTCTACAGTGTTGCAAAAAGTGGCTCCTGGAGGGGGTGAAGCCCTAAAATTGGGCCCTTTTTTAGAGATCTGGGAATGGGACCTCTGAAGGCGAAGCTCTAAAACGGAGACGAAGCCCTTTAGTCTAAATACCCGAATAAGCGTGTGAAATGTCCAGTTTTCAAGAGCAGTTGTTAGTGCTTTTTTGTCTATTTTCAGGGCAGTCGTAGAAAATAGTTATTTGTGTATTTAGAGCGCAAGGTAACGGATTGCCGCTTGAGAAAGAATGTTACTGCGCGACGCGTAGCGGAGCGCAGTAATCTTTCGAAAACGGCAATCTTACTTTGCGCTCGAAAAACACACAGAACTTTTTCTACAGCCGTATTTTTTAAAATTAAATGCACATTTTTCTCTATACTTATTCTGAAATTTGCAAATGACTGTCAGTTTTGACATATTATGTTCGGGCTTCGGGCATATTTAGAACAGGAGTGCCAGCAACAAACTGTAACAAACGGAAAAAGTGAGAATTTCTTTTTCCATGTTCGCGCTAGAGCGCAAAATAAGGATCCACGGCATTCGTCGATTTTGCGATTTCATTTGAATTTAGTATTTAGTTATTTTGCGCGCGGCTGTAGAAAAAAATATATTTAATAACTTAATTTCAGCTTGAAAAAATAAATTATTCTAAATCGTCTTCATTCATCCTAAAGTAATTTCAACAAAACTTCATGATTTGAATGTTTAATCGTATCAATTTCACAAGGCTATTATTATTATTATGATATTATCATGTTTACGCTTTCATAACCTACAAAGTTTTAGTATTATGCTGAATAAACACAAAATTGAATATCGAACTTACCTTTTTTTCAGTCGAATCGATAAATATTCTCATATGACAACGTATTATCTGCAGAAGTAATTATATTGCACTAAAATCAATAATTTTTCTTGAATTTTCACTCGTTTCCCATGTACTTGACGTGTATCTAAGAAATTTGCCACATTTGTACCACCAGATGTCGCGTCGTGTAACGCACATAGCGAATAGAGGCCGTTCAACATCAATTAACTTGGCTGTATATCACAATTTTATGGTCTCCTCAGTGGAAGCCGGAGAACAGGTTGATGTTGTGTTTAGCGACTTGTCAAGGGCATTTGATAGTGTTTGTCACCAACTGCTCTTAAGAAAGCTTTTTGATATTGGTGTCCGCGGCATGTATCTGGAATGGATAAAATCATACTTAACTCTACGAACCCAACGTGTTACTGTATGTGGGGCAGTTTCCAACGAAGTGTTGGTAACATCGGGTGTTCCTCAAGGTTCGCATATTGGTCCTATCTTGTTTGTACTTTTTATAAACGATGTTGTGCGTTGCTTTCAGAATTTCTACTGCCTTATGCAGACGACTTAAAATTGTATTCTGTTGTCGTCCCTGGTAAGAAACATTTACAATTGGACCTCGATAATTTCGTGCGCTGGTGAAATAGTAACTAGTTAAAGATTAATGTAAGCAAATGTAAGGTTTTACGATTTCTTAAGTTTAATGAACCACAGATTGCATCGTATTTTATTAACAATGTAAGCTTAGAACGTGTATCGCATTTTAACGACCTTGGTGCCATTTTGATACTAATCTGTCATTTATTTTACACATAGATAACATCATTCTTAAAGGCTTTCGGGCATATTTATGACACGAAGGCTTTGATAGCCCTCTACAACTGTTTGGTCCGCAGTATTTTGTAGTAGTGTTCTGTAATATAGAACCCTCATTACCAATGTCATATTCAGAGACTGGCAAGGGTACAAAACAAATTCGCAAGATACCTGCTCTTTAAATTTAATTTTTCATACCACGACCTTTCCTATGAAACTAGGCTGCTATTGTGTGCTCCGCAAACTTTAGAATTCCGCAGGAAAAAAGGCTCTTTTAATATTTCTCCACAAAATAGTCAATGGTGCAATTGATTGGGAATGTATATTAAACAAAATTTCTTTGCATGCGCCACTAAGGCGGACCAGACAGCATCAACTGTTTTTTGAAGAGATGCATCCGACAAATTATGGTAGTAATGCGTTTGTCAATAAACTAGTGAGTAATTACAATAGATGTTTTTCGCATTATGATATTTTTTTGGTTAGTCTGTCTGCATTAAAGAGACAACTAATGTTTTAAGAATGTGTTCAATGTTTTAAGAATGTGTTCAAATAGCTTTTATCGATTTATGATTTGTGTTTTAATGTACCATTTACATTAAATATTCTAATTATTCAAAATTTATTATTTGACAATTCGCCTTGCCATTTTCAGAAAACCTATGCGTATATGTATAGCGTCAAAAGATCGAAACAAAGTGTATTGACGATTTGCAATTATATATAATCAAACGCCACCAGCGTAAACTGACATAAAAGACAAGACTTTGGGGAGCAGACAGACGGAGCTCCGAAAATTCCCGAACAATCGACCCGCACCACCTTGTGTAATACTTGTACACCACAAAAAAACTTACAAATGAAAACGCGAGAATTCACATCGCCCTGAATTGAAGTTAACATCACTCATGGCCCTCCACTAGCTTCGCTCGCTCCGGGGCGCAACTAAACATGACTAACCCAAACCAAGCCCAAATTTAAAAAAATAAACAAACATAACTTTAAAAAATAAAAAAATAATAACCCGAGCCACCACTATCACAAGCATAGGGTCTGACCACTGCAGCACTACCAGAACTATTGAAGCAATTCATTGGACCGTAAAGACATGGGTTATTCAGACGCTGATTTTATCTAGAACACGATGGCCTTAGGGAATTTTCGGAGCTTCGTCTGTCTGCTATCCAAAGTCTTTTACATAAAAGTGGATACAAATATCATCCTTGCCGTCTATCAAAAGCGAAGATTAAGTTAAACTCTTGAAACTTTTTGGTATTGGGAAACGAGAGACTCGTCGCATAGTAAATTATTTGCCGGTTATGACAGCATAACTCCTTCGTAAATGTCGTAACTAATTTTTCTTGTAAAATAACTTACATAGAACTAACCCAGAAAACAAAAAATATCGAAAAAAAAGTAAAAAAGTTACAATCAGAGACTATTAAACTACGGTTACAATGTTTTAGATAGTCTAGTGCAGTGCAGCAAAAGCAGGAAATGAAATCTAAACTGACGCTGGCGCCATCGGCTAAGCAATAGCAGAATTTGCTTACTTTTGTTTTCCGTGTTTACAGAACTTTTCCTTATGTTCGAAAAAGCACGTGCTAGTTATTTTATCTCTGCATGTCACTGGGAATTTCAGTTAAACTCTTTGACGGTATTTATAATCAGCAGCAAGATCACGTCCAAGCTGTGTGCGTGCCTATTGAGTGACAATAATAATATCAAAAAATATTATAAACCTAGATATAGAGATACCTATTTTGTTAAAAGTGAATTGTTTTTCTTTCCTGTTCCAAAACTTTGACGTTCTCAAAATCTGCCGCATGACTGTACAGGGTGTCCCAAATTCGAGCCTCATCATTGGGATCTCGGAAACTAGAAGAGATACGAGGTCGGTTAAATGGAGGCAAAGTTGCGCAATGTGATGCTGATCAAAATGCTACCTTAAAAGTTAAAAAAATTCGAATACTTCCATATTTAGAAAAAACCGAATATTCGCGATTTCATTTTTATTTTTTTATTACTCTATTTGAAATGATATAACAAAATAAATTTCACATTCTCATTGCTACTTTTTCTGTTCTACAAGATGGTGTTATCAGATTTTCAAACCGACGTTTCGTCTTTAAGCTGCCATCATCATTTTTGTTTTTTTAAATACGGCCCTGGATTTTTTATTACCGATTTTAAGAGCTCCTAAAGTCCCAAAACCAATAAAGTATCACACTTGTTCGAAAAATTCATATTAATGTCATTTTCCATAAGAACTCATGTGTTAGAGAGAGACAGAAAACAGGTTTTTGGGTGAGATCTTAACAGGAAATCGTTAAAATAATTGTTTTAGAAAAAGAGCAATATATCATTCGTTCTGGCACAGAGGCTCTTTAAAACCGATATAAAAGAGCCAATATCTTCTGTCTCTCTCTAACACATAAGTTCTTATGGAAAATGCCATTAATACGAATTTTTCGAATAAGTGCGATACATCATTGGTTTTGAGACCTTATAAGCTCTTAAAATCCATAATAAAAAATCCAGGACCGTATTTAAAAAAAACAAAGTTAATGATGACAGCTCAAAGACGAAACGTCGGTTTGAAAATATGATAACACCATTTTGTAGAACAGGAAAAGTAGCAATGAGAATGTGAAATTTATTTTGTTATATCAATTCAAATAGTGTCATAAGAAAATAAAAATGAAAATCGGTTTTTCTAAATATCTTCGGAAGTATTCAAAATTTTTTAACTTTTACGGTATCATTTTGATCAGCATCAAATTACGCAACTTTGCCTCCTTTTAATCGACCTCGTATCTCTTCTAGTTTTCGAGATCCCAATGATGAGGCTCGAATTTGGGACACCCTGTACATCACCGTAATCCCTGCAATGTTGGCTAATATCGCTTTTATGCAGGCCCGTTCGTTGGTGCGCCCCTAGTTAAAAAAATTGGTTTTATTTTTTTTTAAATATATTTCGCGAAAAACTGGCAATGATTTCAAATGTAAGAAAACTGATCAAAAATATTTATTAAATTACCAAAACAAACACAATCATAAAAAATATTTGGTAAGTATATCAAAAGAAAAATATACCCGACCTAAACAAACCAAAAAAACGGTATAAACAGTACTATAATCAATATATCATTACCATTATTTGCTTGATTATTTAGGAAATATAATAAATAGTAGGAACTAAAAGCAGTGTATCTACAAGAAAATTAAAAGAGAATAAAATTAACGTAATTAAAATAAACAACAACAAAAACACAAAACAATATTATACCTAGTATGGTAGGTAACAAAAATATTTTAATGATAAAAAAATAGACGTTTCAAAAATTTTATTGAAATGATAAAAAAGAGAATTTATGTTTTTTAATGTGTAATAAAGAATACTGAATGACTGTCGATTTTGCGCCCTTAAAATTTTGCGCCTGCGTGCATGCACGCCCTGCACGCTCGCCAAGAACGGTCCTGCTTTTATGTGACACAATCCTAACTTTTATCAGTCTGGATGTTTGCCCGATATCCTACTTATCATAGTTATGACAACTAATTGCGTGTACTACATGGGATTTTTCAACATTTTTGGTTTTATCTTTTAAGTGAGTGAAAAGGAAAGCTGCTTTTGTTTGCTTGTTATGTTGAAATATTCCACGCCGCGTTGGGTGTTTTTAATTGCAATTATTATGATTTGGAATAAATAAAATATTATTTAGGTATCTGCCTATCTATTATTCATCTATACACACGTTCATACTTATTTTAGTGGAAAGTACTTACTAATAAATTTTATTTTTCGCTACTGGCGGTGTTTTTTTTCTAGCAACTTTAAATTGCTCCTTAACTAGGTATCTGTTTCAATTTAGATTGTTTCAAATATATGAGTAAATTTTCTGGAATACTGGCGGAATCCCAATAAATTGCCCGTTAATGGCAATTTTTTACACCACAAAAAATTCCAATGCAATGATAGGTATAGATTATATTTTTAACTTTTTACTTAGATAAAACTTAATGTTTTAGTTTTCTTCTTAGTTTGTTCGCCTGTCAGACAGCCACGACATACGGCAGCCTGTACAGGACATCTGTTTCCCCCAAATTACAACCTACAGCTATTTAAGAACCGTGCGAATCAACATCTTCGCACGAACACCGACTTGTGTCGTGGCAACGAAGGAAGCCAATGAAACGTTAACTATTATTTCACTTCACGCATGGCCCTCCGCTCGCTACGATGGCGCATCCAACAAGAGCTAACCAAAACTAACCCAAAGCATGCTCAAAATTAAGAAAAAGATCTTTTTACAAACATAACTTTAAACAAAATAAAAAAAAACTCTGACGAGAATCGAACCCGGGTCGCCGTATTACAGACACAGCATGTAACTGCGCCACCAGAGCACTTGAACTGAGGGTTAAATGGTTGCTCTGCTGTGGCTAGGCGTCGAGTGCCACAGAATTTCTCATTAGGGTGTGTGTCATTGCCATAAAAATTAATAATATATAATATATATTATAAGATTGTTAGTCTATTAATTATTTCAATCAAGTATCTTTGTTTGGAAATCTTGCAACATTATCTTAATTTGTATTGTCAGGTAGGCTTGGTAACTGTCAATTTCTGGCGAAAGTACATGCTCCCCACAATTTCGTGATGGGTCTTAATTAAACCAATAGGAATGCACAAAAGTGACAGTTAATTGGTGGAGCTAGATGCATTTGATGGAATTTGAAAAGTGTAAAAACAAAGCGAGTAGTTTTTGCTAGATTAGAACTGATTTTGGCCATGCCTTCGGTTAGTTTGGGTTTAGTTTTAGTTGGATGCGCCCCCGAAGCGAGTGGAGGGCCGTGCGTTTTCACTCGCTTAAATTATCTAGCTCCGCCCATTAAATGTCGCTTTTGTGCATTCCTATTGGTTTAATTAGGACCCATAACGAAACTGTGGGGTGGATGTACTCTATAGCGCGTAACTCCCAACTCCGCCGGTAAATAGTGTCAATGTTGTTTACATTTTTTCACTTCACGCATTTGTAGGAGACTTTTTGAGAAAGTCAGGAATGTGACAACGTGGCTCAAGTGGTATGGCTCTCGTTTAGAACGCGAAACTCTAAGAGAGGTTAGTGATTCTTTTTATATGACGCGAAGAAAGCTCTGTTACTCTAAAAAGATTATTTCTTACGATGTTTCGTATTCGAAATTCCCGTTTTCGTTGATCTCTCGACAATTCTTATAAAAAAAAATTAGCGAGTCTGCTAGTACTCGAGACACTGATGTGTAAACATATCCTATATCGACATCATTGACATGAAAATCTAATGCCACCTTAGGTCGCGTGACGCCAGAATATAGGCAACCACATATTTGGAATGGGTTGGCTATATATTCTGGCATTAGAAAGAATACGGTTTACATAACGGTTACACACAGCCTGCAAAACACGTTCCCGTCACAGATCACAGATACCGCTGACGTACGTTGTTTAATGTTTACGTTTGTATTAGAATGTCTAATAGTACACTTTGCGTATAGCCCTCCGCTCGCTTCGGTCGCTACAGGAGCGCAACGAACAAAAACTAATCCCAGAGCATGCCCAAAATCAAGGAAAAACTTTTTACAGATATAACCTCAAGAAAATGAAAATAGGCTAAAACTAACTGTAAAAATCAACGCGAGCGAAGCCGCGAGTAAAAGCTAAAAGTGCTATGTCCTTTACTGTACTCTTCAAAATATCTGTACACAATTTCATGGTAGTTTACGCGTGGAAAATAGGATTAAAACTAACCGTAATAATCAATGCGAGTGAAGCCGCGGGTAAAAGCTAAAAGTGTCCCATGTCCTTTACTATACTCTTGAAAATATCTGTACAAAATTAAAGTTGCATGATGATCGGTTGAGTAGTTTATGCGTGAAAGCGTAAGAAACAAGCAAACACATTCGCATTTATAATATTAGTTAGGATTCTTTAATAATACTTAAGCCGCGTTTTCCTCCACGGTCGCTGATTGTCGGTGACTACGATCCAATAGCGGCGACTGATTCGCCATTAATTTTCTGTTTTCTTCCGCGTTGGTGACACAACGAATTTTAGTTAAAAAAATGGTCAACGCTAGAAGAAAACGTTAATTTTATTGTTGCTAAATTATCAAGATGAGGAAAAGATACAACTCGGTTTACTTCAAGATCTTACGATTAATCCCTACAACCGTGTAACGGAACCAATAACTCCCTCAGAGAAGTTAGCAATAACATTAAGGTAGGTTCAAGAAATCTTTTATTCTTTTTAATTCTCCTTATTTTACAATTAATTAACTGTATAGTTAGTGTAAAATTTTCCAATCTCCTTCCAAACAGATTCCTTCATGGTCTGCAACTTATAGGCTTTGTCTTTGTGGATAACTAGATATTAAATGAACAAGTTGTACATCTTCAGCATTTGAAAAAATATAATTTTTTTCTTTTGAAGCTGCAAAACACTATAAAAACTTGTTTGTTTATCTGGAATTCGCCGCAAAACCGTCGTTTGTCTGCTTCTACTGGCAGCTTCAATCGGAGTGGATTAATTCACTGCACAAATGCGACACGAAGCCACCACCTATGGACACAGCGTATTCACTATCAGCTAGTCATCTTGGGCCGGCATCCTTTGATTTCGGAAAGTCAATAACCAAATTTTGCAAATTTTGCAAATTTTAGAAGAGGGCCATGACTCAATATTGTTTTAATCGTTTGGGCATCTGAATACTACTTTTGAGAGTTCGTTTAATTTAAAATATGCTTTTGTATCGTCCAAAATCCGTTTAAAAATGATTTTAAATGGCAAAGTTGTATAAAAATCCTAAATTTCCGGACTTTTTTAGGACGAATTTGTCATGGATTTTGAAGCGAAAATTCATTTTAAATTAAACCGTCTATTAAAAATAAGCTGTGCTATGGATCCAAATACACTGCGAATATAATATGTATAATGAAAATCTAATACCGCCCTAGCGGCTAGCTTTTAAATGCGCCAGTTGAATCGTTGCAATCGCGGCCGTCCTGGATTAACTTGCTCCTCAATGTGCACGGGTTATAATGTCACATCGGTTTACACCCTAAAATTTATCCGGCCCACCCCTGGGCCCACCCTGATCTGATAGATACCTACTAAGAAACGCTAAGATGGGAATTTTGTTTAACCGTTGTTTGGATTACTCAAACAATGGTTTAACGCACATCCTTATTTTCCTATAAGGTACGATATCGCTTGCAGGCCATGTAATTGTTACGGTGGTATTGGAAACTCAACTTTATTGCCCATAAGGCGCAAGATCGCTTAACGCCCGTGTATTTACTATAATGGTACTGGAAAATCAACTTTAATAGCCATTTAGTACACGTATTGCCCAATGCCCATAAGGAGCGAGATCGCTTAGCGCCTGTGTATTTCCTATGATTCTATTGGAAAATCAACTTTATCGATTTACAATCGCATTATTATCAGACTTTCTTATACTGGATAAATGCGTACAATCCGGCAACTCGCCCCTAGATCATAGAAACTCGCCGTTCAATAAATTAGAGTGTTAGAATGCCTTCCGGATACACCACGGAGTACCACGGGACGTTTAAAGTGCGTTGGTGGCCAAGTGGCTGACAGCCGAAATTGTTAACTTTAGACTTTAACGAACGGTAACGGAAAACGTAACGTGTCGTGTCGGTTTTGTTTGCGTCACGTGTCCATTGCAACTGGTACTGGTACTAAATTATTATTAATAAATTTTGCGCGTGGTGGTGGTGTTCAATTTTCAGTTTAGTTTTAGTTATCACTATGAGTTCAAAACGACCTCTAAACGTAAAAGATTATTTTTGTAAAAAAAAAACAAAAGTGGTTAGTGATGAACAGTTCGAAGTACCAGAACATTTCGCTGAGGCAGCAGCAGAACCGAGTACGTCGGCATCTTCAGAAGCAAAAAATCCTTCAATCGGTATCGATACTTATGAAGAGATTGCTGAACTAATTTTATATAATAGGGACAACGATATTGAGGAGGATAAAATCGAAAGTGAAGAAACGCGCGATTTCTAAGAATGGCCCGAAAGCCGACTTGATGAATAGCCGGTTTCAGAAGTATTAACAATTAATGCACCAGGGCCGGCTGATCTTTCCCTCAGTCCAAAGGATTCGCCCAAACAGCCCCAACTAAAATATTTTCTAAAGAGTGTTTGGAAATCGTCAACGACCATTCAACTCTGGGTTGTACTCTTTGTACAAATGGCTAGCTATGCTTTAACAGATTCAGCATTTTGTTTTGCGTGTCGGCATTTTTTTGTGGTAGATTCGAAAAATGTTGTGTTCGTTAATGTTGGTTTTCGTAATTGGAAGATAGCATTAGAATCTGAAGCCGGATTTAAAAAAAAAAAAACATGAATTAAGCGTGGAGCACAAAAATTGTGAAATTAAATGCACGAATCTCTTGAAACAACAGGTAGTAGGCACATCTGTTGCGGCATAGGTGAGTGAGGCACATCTTGCTTTGGCCAAAGAAAATAGCTCAAAGAGGTCATGACGAATCTAGCAGTAGCACAAATCAAGGCAATTTTCTTGAACTGTTGAAATTATTTGGCAGATATAACGATGTTGTGGGAAAGAAAATTGGCGTTGGAATTTCAGCTTTACCTAATAATGCAATGTATACAAGCCCATAAATTCAGAATGAGTATTTACAATTTTAGATTTGTATCAGTAGATAAACTTGCACCTTAGTGGTTTTTTCTCGGCCCACCAAGAAAAATTAGCGGCCTCGAGTTGGCCCACCCATTTTTACACATCTAGTTCCGCGCCTGTTTACACATTCCGTCCCCACATTTCCGTCCCATTGGCAGAGATTTACCCTCATACCGCCGCGCAAGATGTTTACACATCAAAAAGAAAAAATTAATGCAAGATTATTCACTCCAATTAAATTCCTGTGTGTTAAAATCCTAATATAATATATTTTATTTGTATATGATTAAAATTATGCCGGTTACTCATTCAAAGTATTTCAAAGACATGCCTAATCGTTCATCTGGCAACGCTGCATTTTTCATCTGCGCCTCGACCCAGCGCCATCCCCGTTGTTCCAGACTTCTGCCTAGGCTATGCACGGTGTTGCCGTCTTAGTACGTTTGTACTAAATACACTAAATTTTTACTGTCGGACGACAAAAGTACATTTTGCAGGAATTCGCCATATATAGTACATTTTCGTATAAGCGTACAAAAATCGGATTCCTCTGATATGCGAACAAAATACAATAAATTAATTACATTAATTAAGTATATGCAGTTAATAAAAATAATACATATTTAAGGTTATATCGACAGCGAATGATGGCCGCCTACTATTTGACCCTATTGGTAATTCCAATTAATATTATAATATTTGTAGTTATGTTTTTCGCTGTTGCGTTACCCTTATTTTATTTTGACCATTTTCATCTGAATCAGCAAGTGGAGTAACGATATAACAAAAAATTTGATTTAAAGAAAATTACAAAAAACGGTTTTATATAAGAAAAAACGACTTATAGAATAATTTGATACATTGTAAATTGATATAGAAAATATCTAAATTCTATATCATGATACAACATAGTTCTGAGACAAAATACCGTAAAGTTATATAATGTTTTTCCACTCAGCTTTGACAGAGTTATTAACGTTAATCAAAGAAAAACTGCATGTTAGTAATTTCTTTATTATTAATTTAAAACTTACATAACATAAAAAACATTCATTTCTATAAGTCTTCAGCATCCTCGTTGGTGGTTTTCTCGTAACATGGTAAGGTAATGGAATTTTAAAATATCTCCTTCTCTTGTTATGTTATCATATACAGGTATCGATACTTTTTCGCGATACCGAATACTTTTGTACTCGATATTTCAAATTCGATACTTACTGCAATATCGAATATCGATACTTGCCCCTTAGTACTAGGGTGGCGAGATTTTTGAAGGGACCACAGGATTATATAAAGGAATTATTTAACCGAGACACATAAATATAGTTTTAATCGAACCCAAAACTACAAATTATATTGTATACATACACAAAAACAAAATGAGTGGCATTTTTATTGATTTTGTTATTACCGAAATACGAAACATCAGCTGTCCGGCGGCATTTTCGTATCGAGCGTCCAGTAGATCGCTTTTTATAGCGTGACTGTAATATAAGTGTTATATGAATGTTAGCTACAATACCCCCCGTTACGCTTCTCAAAATATTTGAACACTGAATGGATGGCCCTTCGCTCGCTTCGCTCGCCACGGGGGTCAACAGACAGGGCCTAACCAAAACTAACCAACAATATGAAAAGCCTGCACATTTACATAATAGCCGCGCTATAAAAAGTCGTGATCTCGTCCGCTCGATACAAATAAGCGTCTCTGCGGCATAAAGCCATTGTCCAGTGCAACAAAGCACACATTCTCCTTCACGTGTGTTTAAACACACTGGTATTTGTCATACGCACCCTGCTGTATTCTAGATAATTCCTCGCGCAATTTTTCACTGTTCGCTGAATTTGCATTGAAAGTAGGCGGAATCCGTGCGGCTAGCTGCACGGATTCCACTTTGGCTTTCACATTGTCAGGTGTAATTTTTGATGCGGCGAAACGAATAATAGGTATTATTATGGCTTTGCATGGCCCTCCGCTCGCTTCGCTGGCTACGGGGCTCAATCGACAAGAACTAATCAAGTTCTAACCAAAACTAACCAAGGCTAACCCAAAATTAAGAAAAAAAGGTAAATTAATAAAAAAAACAACAAACAAAACATCTGTCGCGACCCACGGCAATCGAACTCGCAGCGCAGGAATGACAGGCAAGCACTCTTCCTACTACCACCACCGAGGCGTTGTAGAACTTTCGCTAGAACGTAGAGACATGCCTGCGTTGTGCTGAATCGCGCGGGGGTTTGTCTTCAACACACGTGAGTGAGAAAATGTGCTGTGCTGTACTGGACAAAGGCTTTACGCATCAGGGCGAGACAATTACATGTATGGCAAAAATGTAACGTATATTCACGGGAAATACAAGACGTCTGGGAACCCCTACTTAAACAGAGTTCAGTAATGTCATCTTTATCCTCGACATGCTTTGAAATTTTGACGGGCTCGTGATCTGTGTATTTAATTGGTAACGTTAAATCACGTGCCTGTCAAAATATCAAAGCAAATCCAGGATTAATGTGACCTTACCGAACGCCGCTTTAGTACACCTACACCAATCGTCTACCGAACATAAGATATTGATGTACTAAAATACTGTCAATAGTGTCAATACATCACTGTCCCCGTGTGGCGTGTATTCCCAGTTTATTTTTATTATCTTACTGCTATGTCCCAACAATATTTATGTATAAAAGTACTACGTTTAGTGTAATCATACTAAGGGTCGTTAGATGAGATGCACAGTACCGTTCTATAGGCTCTAGTCCGTGAATGCAGCATCGCTTAGTTTTTTTTTGAATTTTGGGAATGCTTTGAGTCAGTCTTGGTTAGTTATTGTTGGTTTTGCAACCGGAGCGAGCGAAGTGAGCGGAGGAGAATACATGGTGTTTTAATACATGTGGGTGAAATAAAAAGCCATCTAAATGATGTCATCAGTATTGACGGTATTTTAGTATTCCACCGTTTAACGGCTCTTTAACACAACGTAAAATCTTAATATTTGGCACAACAAAACGTAAGGTTTAATTACGGGGTTTGTTTATGCGATCGATTCACTCCATTCACTTTATTAATTAACTAACAAGAAAAGAGGTATGCAATTAAATATTTATAGTTTTTAGTTAGGGACTGATTACTCTGGTGCAAGGTGTGTTTCCACGAATATCTATTATAATTTCAGAGCTGATAATACTTAGTAATATCTAAAATATCTGAAATTTTAATATTCACATACTGTCTGCCTGAAGTAAATAAACAAGCCCTTAAGGTTTTTATTTTGTGGCTTTATAATAATAATGACTTACCCATTTATTTTGACTGCCTTTTGACTTTACATATAATCAGTTTTAGATACCACATTTTTTAGGCTACAGCCTTATGTGATTTGTAGCATTATATGATATTGATTAAGGGTTGTAGGTTGTTTTTAGGTACGTGTTGTAATAATCAAAGGGTGTTTAAGCATTGGTTCAAGTTCAGTCGCTTAGTTGAGAACATTGACTTTTAAATAATTGTGTATAATAGGTTAAGTGACTTGGAAACATGGCGTTAACCTGTTGTGTTCCCAAGTGTAGTAAAGGGGCAATTGTTTCATTTCCACAGGAAGGTGAATTGAGACACCTGTGGGTAAATTCAATTAAGAGGGAGGAATCATTCGTTCCAACCAAAAATACTTGGGTAAGTTTAAAAATAGAAAAATCTAAATTAATTAATATCATACGTTGTCCACGTAATGTGAGGCACAAGTTCTAAAAGTACAGGGTGTATGACTAGTCATTGTCTATAAAAACAAAAAAAAAAACAACTATTTTTATACACAGTGACTAGTCATAGATATTGTATTTTTGGAGGCTTTGCCCAACATTACGTGCGCAATATATAATAGTAATTAATTGCGATTTTTCTATTTTGTTTTTAAAAATGCTTTGTAAAACCTGCTTACTTTACCCCTAGGATAGTTGATAGTTGTATTGTATTCAATGACTGTCCTGATCTAGGTCTTGATCTAACGCATGCAATTAAAGTAAAGATACATTTTAGACGTATGAACTCCACCTTAGGCGCAATGAAATTGAAAGGGCTATGGGTTGTATATTGTGGAATACAAATATAAATTTTAATGATTTTGATAATTATTTTTAATACTTCGGTGCAGTACCAAGTATCTTGCCTAATTGTCCCAGCTACCCATCATAACCCCAGACACCTAAAATTTAGCCAAACTTTAGATCAAATCGTACAACGCCGTCGTACGCTCCTGTTGTACGATGTCGCAGTATCGTGAGTGGCCCCCTTAAAAGAGAGTGCCCCCCCACGCAAAAAGGCAAACATTAGAGTACCAGCAACTTGAAGTTTGTAGTGGTTGCCAAAGCTTATCAAATTGATAAATATTTTTCGTCACTCAATGAAGCATACAGCAAAATAATAAAAACCCATACTAATGGAATGCTAACTGATAGCAAAAGGCAAACATAACATATGTTCGTATTAATATTGATAAAGCTCCTCAAGCTCACTTAACCTTTATTGTCTTTATTTCTGAAAACCTATTTATAACAATTTAATAGAGTAAATGGGTGCTGCTATCAACACAATTGTGTATCATACAAAAGCCAACTCAACTTACCTCTTGAAGTACATGATGTTAATACTGTAGAGAAAGCTCTTATTGAAGCTGCTTATTTTCTAAAAACATGCCGAACAACGTTTGGTATCAGACAATTTAAACATCTTAAGTGATATTTTAACATGGGTAACAGATCAAATCTCAGCTAAAAAGGATTCTATTCCATATACATTTTTATACAGTTCTGGTAACAGTCTTTATAAAATACATAAGTAACTATGTATTCTTGTTTTAAGTTATGTATTATACTTTGAGATATATTTTAAACAAGACACATGGTTACATCACCTTATTATAATAATTATTATGTTCCTTTCTGTGATGGATATGGCTCACAAACGATATTTTGTTGTTATTTTGGTAAACAACATATAATTAACTATAAAAAATAATTTAGGTGTGTATTTTTTTAGGTCAAAATGTAACGAAAGTAGTTTATATGTGAATAAATAGGTTTTCTATTGTCAGAGACTGCTCCCTATCTGCGACGACATCCTAGATTTAGATGTCAGGCTTTTTAGTTCAGAGGGTGTTGAATGAAATGTCATAAAAAGGGCTGCCTATTAATAAGTAGACCTTAGAGTATATAGGAACTCTCTAATTTAAAAAGTAGGCATATAATTTGCTCTTTAAAAAAAAATATTCGCGGAAACTTGTGAGCGGGACTTCCGCCATCTCCACTGCTAAAAAGTGAAAAGTACTTATTTGCTTTGTTTCCGTACACAGTTTTATTATAATGTTTGAAAAATAATCGCTCTTAACTATTTTAACGTATATTTAAAAAAAAATTGTTATTATTTTTCCCTTAGAAATTTGTTTTTTAGTATAAGTCAAACTTATCTTTAAGAAATATATTATAATTTAATAAATAATATGTTTGGTTTTATTCAGCATACAGTTGACAGTGCAGCCAATTTGCACTGCAAAATGCCTATTAGTTCAATTAGTACATTTTTCGTATGCCGTTAGTACATTAGTAACATTTCCCGCGACAAGCGGCAACACTGGCTTGTCGCCTTTACCCTTCCACCTTCCACTCCACCGCTAGCGCATTGCATTGCTCGCCGTGTAGCCGAAGTCGCATCTTGTGCGTTTGTTTCTGTGTTCGTCTCGTGTTTGGTTTGTTCAGTGTTTACTAATAATAATAAACAGAAAATAACTTGAAAATGGCAACGGAAGTCGAAAATAACGCACCCGGTGCTGAACCTAAAGAAATTAAGGAGGAGAAAGACATTCCTAAGCTGGAGGAAGCGAAAAAGGAAGAAGCCGGGGCCGGTGATGCCCCGAAGGAAAAAGAAAAGGAACCCGCTCCTGCTAAGGTTGTTGTACACAAGGCTAATTTTGAGAAGGATATTGTGTATTTGTATCAATTTTCGCGAACGCCTTTACTACCTTCTATGAGTCCCTATTGTCTGAAAGTTGAAACCTGGTTACGGCTGGCCGGAATTAAATATGAGGTAAGTTCCTTTGTTTACAGTCTCTTTTACGTATGATACTATAGTTGCATATTTTTGCTGAAAAAAAGCACTCAATATTAATGTATCTTTCTTTGATTAAACTGTCGAAAAGCAGCTAGTTAGCTCAGTACACCGCAATCAATCTCGGGAATTTAATGCGGCACTAATGACGGGCCGCCATGTTTGGTAGAACAGAAGATTTAAATTCTGCTTTAAAAATGTATCAATTTCAATTAATTTCATGCGTGATTTAAATACATCATAAAGAAATTTAGTATGTGTACTCGAAATTGCTTTAGAAAGTAATTGTAATTATTGCTAGAGTTTTAATTGATACTTTATGTGAATGTCTCATGTGTACCTATGTATAAATAAATCTATGCCCAGCCAGCTTCAAAATACTTAAATATTTGTTTTATCTCAGCCTAGACCCCTGTTCAACCTTCCTAGGTGCTTCTTTTACATAGGTGAATGGGACAGAAATTCCATTTTGAGAAGTGGTTCACTGCTATTTTTTTATTTATTTATATATACCTACATACACTATAAAATATAACATTCTATCCAAATGGGCATACCTAGTCAGTTATACTTTAGGAAATTTTTTAGAAGACATGTCAGATTAGTTTTTGAATTTTTATGTTACCTAAGCATGCGACTGATCTATAGACATGTAGTATATTACATTTTTCTTTGCGGAAACTCATACTTTCATGTAAATAAAAAAATTAGTTTCACATGTGCAAAATACTATAATTTATGACAGTATCAATTAAGTTTTTTTTTCAATTTGGGCATGCCTTGGGTTAGTGGGGTTAGGTTCGTTTGGCTGCGCCCCCGGAGAAAGCGAAGGGTCATGCGCGAAGTGAAATATTAGTAGAATGATAAAAAAATTAATCAACTGCAATGGGACAGTGGAGCTCTTTTCCTTAACCTTGTTATGTCACTGGAATATTTATAAAAATAACACATATTTTTAACAAAATTCGTCTTTGCAATATGAATATTTTTGATTTTTATACACTTTTTTATCCTCCCCAGCACCCTTATTCACTCCATTATCCCGCAAGACAGTTGATTACTATTAGGTTTCCGTAAATAAAAAATGTCTAAAAATCGGTTTTATGTCCGTTAAAAAATTACCATACTTTATTGCCCAAGAAAAAACAATTCAATTGAAAAATCATGAACTTAAAAGTAGAATAATACAGATACACAAATTATAAACACTTTGACATACAGAATGCTCATCCAAGCAATATTGCAGCCTCCAACCACCCAGAAATGTTAAATGCAGAAATTCTTAAAATTACCTATACTTCCAATTTGTCTTAGAGAGATCTCCTGTGGAGGGAAGTTAACCAGTAGCTTACTGGGAGGGCCTATTATTTATTCTATTGACGATTTTTTAAAGGAATCCTTTTAGTTTTCCATACCCATACTTTAACAAATCAACTAAATTTCTTTTCACTAGGTTTGTGTTATTAATGTTGTTTGTGGTATTCTAGTTTATAAGATGCATATCTTGTCTCCTGATAATTTTTGCATCTATTTTCTTGCTTTGGCTATTGTTGCAATATTTTAGTGTGTTATTGTTTCTGTATTTGAAATATCACTCAATCTTCACCAGAACTGGCACTGCTGTTCCAGTTTTTGATACTTTATACTAATTAGATTTAAGTTTTGGAAGTAGGTAGAGCAAAAGAGATACTAATTTCAGTGATGTGTTTGTGTGAGGTTTTCTTTATATCCATAATTTTGCATTGTTATTTTATGTGCCTACATAAATGTTTTTATAAGGTAAAGAGCCTTATTTAGTGAAAAATTATAACTTTGATGATGAATCATTTATTTTTTCTCTTTTCCAATGTCGTTGGTAGTTTATTATTGTTATACGGGTGATTTATATTTTTACTCCTTTGACCGGTGCCTGTTTTGTCTATTGGTAATGCAATTCTATTGGTCGAGTTTATTTTTATAGTTTATGTTTTTGTCTTAAACTACTCTATAGAGCACCCCCCCACTTCTAGTGAAGAAAGGAAAATTTGTAAAATCGTAGACACGTAAGTATATGTCACAAGACCCTACATTAAAACGAGGGGACCAAATCATATTGAAAAATTCTATTACTGGTCTTACATAACATATAAATAATTTTAAGAGCATTAATAAAAGTTTTGGCCAATTCTTTTAACAGATCCTAGTATTCTATTAGCATGACCAATAATTTTTTCATAATGTTCTGTAAATGTCAATTTATTATCAAAATAGACATTCAAATCCTTAAGAACATTTACTTCTTTGAAAGGGATGCAATTTAGCCTATAAGCCAATATAATTCAGAACTTTACATTTACTAACGTTTAGTTGCAAATAATTAGATTGACACCAGACCACTAATCTGTTCAGGTCGGCCTGTATGTAAATGATTGGTATAAAACTTTAGATCGTCTGCATACAAAAGACAGTTCGACACGCCAGTATATCATCTATAAACAGTAGAAAAAGAGTGGAGCCAATGTGTGAGCCCTGAGGAATACCTTAAGTCATCAAATTTCATCTGAGATATATCTACACAGGGTGACGGCGCTGAAGTAAATAAGACCTAATCAACTCAGGTGTGGCCCCAAGAAGCCTTTCTGATAACTTCTTTAATAGCAGTTCGTGACAAACGCTGTCGAATGCCTTCGATAGATCGGTGTAAATATCGTCAACCTGATCATCGGTTTCGACTTCGACCCAATAATCCTGGAAGATTCCTTATTTAGGCAGTCCCTCGCTTCTGGGTTTTTCCCGAAAATATGGAAGATATCACATGTTACACCCATTCATAAGACTGGCAGCAAAAGTGATGTGAAAAATTACCGACCCATTAGTATTATTTCAGCAATTCCAAAACTATTTGAACATATAGTTGAAAAATCTCTGAACAACTGTTTCAAAGAAATAATTGTTAATCAACAACATGGGTTTATTTCAGGTAGATCAGTAGACACCAATCTGTTGGAGTATGTTACTTGCATTGCTCATTCTTTTGATATGGGCGCGGAAATACATCCTATTTACACGGACTTTAGCAAGGCATTTGATAGGGTGAATCACTCAATTTTGCTATCTAAGCTTTTAGGTTATGGTATTACGGGTGGATTGCTTTCTTGGCTGACCTCATATTTGGATGGAAGACAGCAACTGGTTAAGGTTGATGGTTACTTCTCTCCTCCTTTTTTAACAACATCTGGGGTTCCCCAGGGATCTCACCTGGGTCCCCTTCTCTTCAGCCTCTTTATTAATGATCTTGGTGACCAGTTGTCTTCCAAATACTTGCTTTTTGCTGATGACATGAAGTTGTATGCCAGTATTAAGAGTTCTCAGGACATGGCAATTTTGCAGAGTGATATTTCTATAATATCTTCTTGGTGCTCAGATAATGATATGTCATTAAATATTGACAAATCTTGTGCAGTCCAATTTACTAGGTCTCTTAGTTCCATGTATGCACCTCTTTACAGTATTGGCCATAATTTGCTTAGGATGAGTGCATTGTAAAAGACTTAGGAGTATATCTTGACTCCAAGCTGACATTTTGTAATCATTATGAAAACATTATAAACAAAGCTAATAGGATGTTAGGATTTATCAAACGATTCTGTAAAGACTTTAAAAATATACATGCTGTTAAAACATTGTACATATCTTATGTTAGGTCTATATTGGAGTGCTCTTCTATAATTTGGGCTCCATATTACCAAATTCACATTGATAGGCTTGAAGCCGTTCAAAATAAATTTTTAAAATTTGCGAGATATGTTTTAACAAGGAACAATATAATTTTATCACAGGACCAGATCATGTCATATTTGGGCATGTCCACTCTTGCAAGTAGAAGGGCATACTTCGATGTATTCTTTGTTTACAAGGTTCTTAACATCATTTGTAGCATTGAATGCACTAAGTTATTTTCTATTAGAGTTCCTCAGTTCAATACACGAAGTCATGACCTTCTTCATGTGCCGTATTGTCGTACTTTGTATTTGCAATATTGTCCTGTTAATAGGATGGCTAGAAATGTTAATAAGTTCTGTGTTAGGTTGGATCTTGCTGTTTCCAAAGTTAAATTTAAAGCTCTTGCACAAAGAATAATATTTGAGGTTAGTTAAGTCCTAGGTATAAGTAGTGTTGTATGCAGACGATACGAACATGTTAGTAAAGCATGGGTATGTGGGGACTGTTTCTGGCAAGTGCACCGCTACTTCGGAGGAATTTCAGACATATTGCTCAATGAATGGACTAAAACTTAATGCTGAAAAGACCTGTTTTATGCAATTTCTTCCGAAGACTGCGGTGACAAACTATGACTTGCTGATTAAGTTAGGAGGTAAGTCCATGCATAGCACTAATGCCTTTAAACTCCTGGGACTATATGTGGACCAAAAGTTAACCTGGGATATTCACATTGCCCATATATGTAAAAGATTGAGTGTCTCGTGTTATGTTATAAGGAATCTTCGGAGTACTGTATCAATTAGTGTCCTGATGATGTTATATTATGGCATTGTGCACTCCCATCTTCAGTATTGTCTACTTTTTTGGGGATCCTCGGCCCATATACAAAAGGCTTTTATATGTCAGAAGAAAATTCTGAGATGTATGAATAATGAATCTAGAAGAGTATCTTGCAAGCCTTTGTTTCGCAAGCTTGAAATTATGACTTTGCCATCAATGTACATTTTTCAACTTGTAATGTACATTAAAGATAATTATGAGAAGCACAAAAAAAACTCTGATATTCATCAATACAATACTAGAAATTGTTTAAATCTGCATCTGCCCTTTTGTAGAACGACAGTATCCCAGAATTCTCCACTTTACATGGGCATTAAATGTTTTAACAAATTTGGGACACTGATTGGTAGCGAAAGCAAAAAATACTTTAGGACTGAATTGGAGCAGTTTTTGATTGCTAATGCGTTTTATTCCGTGGAAGATTACCTTGATTTCTAAGGAAGAAGGCTGTTTGATATGTGTGTTTATTTGCGTATAATTTTTCATTGTGCAATATTATTTTATTTTGTCGGAAGCAGGACTTATTTGTCTTGGTCTATTTTATCCCGTAACTAAGTACTTTGTATAGTTTTAGATGTTTTGACTAGCCACATAAGTTTCTATAATTATTTTTGTAAAAATTTCTATGGTGAATAAATTATATTTGATTATTTGATTTACTGTTTAAACTTAAAATGTATTTTTATACGTAAATAAATAAATAAATAAATAAAGAAATAAATAAATAAATTCCTAGATTTGTGGAAGTAGAACGACCAGTGTAGAAGCCATGCTGTTCTGCTCTCATATAATTTTTGTAGGTCTGAAAAATTTCGTCTGTAATGACGGCTTCAAACAACTTGAGAATAATGAAGAGTAAGGAGATTCCACGATAGATGCGAATATCATCTCAGTCGCCAGATTAAATAGGTATTAGGTTTGAAAACTTTCAGAGTTTCAGAAAGAGTGCAACATCAAGTGACCTTTGAAATAAAACACTTAATGGTCTTGTAAGAGAAGAGAGACAGTTCCTTAAAAAGATTGGAGGGACACTGTCTCGACTGGCCTTCTTGGAGGGATCCAGATTCTGTATCTTCTGGCTAACCTCATCCTTTGTAGAGTGGTAGAAAGATAAGTTGTAGATTTTTTTGAGCTTCAAGCGCTGTACGTTGCAGTTTTCGGTTAAGACTTTACTCCATTCCAGAGCGAGGTAATCTTGCAGGAGTCCCGCAACAGCGACATATTAGATGTTCGCAACTGAATTGTATGTTGATGAGCAGCTTGTGTCTGACGGGTGTTTCTGTTTGGCATAACTAAGTGCCATCTCATTGGAACACCTTCCGTAGTAGTATCGATAGTAAAGAGATAGGTCAGCCGTTTTCTATGTTCAAGGCTATCAAGATCTCTGGGTTAGTCACAAGACGGACTGCTCTTCTTTGTATGGAGTCTAATATCTTAAGCGAGTGTTTGGGTGCCGAGTTCCACATCTCTTATCTGGCCCTTATAGAGCAGTAAGAGCTGATGAGGTGTATATTACTTTTTTGCTCTATAGAGTTCCATTTTTTGTGCTGGTTCCCTGGCGATTTTGGTGACGTGATTACGCCAAGACATGTTGTTTCCTACGTTGATGCCCAGCAAGCTTATGGATGAGACCAGAGTCCCACAGTGTCCAGACTTCACATATCAAAATTGTCGTGGTTGGAGTAGCAGGACTAAAAATGCCGAGCAAATGCACTTACTATAATTCCTGATCCTGGAATCTCATGCGACTTGGCTTGGCAATCCTGAGTGTCTTTTCAAGTTGCTAATGGAAGACCAAAAGTGCCTAACCTTTTTGAGGATTAGGTTTTTGGTCTGCATCACATACATAAGGTAGTACATATCAACGCGACATTTGGTCTCACCGCGATATTAGAATAAGCCTCATAAGCAGTTCGTTGGCCAGACCTTTTAAATTTCTGGTACAGCTTATTTTTCTGTCCAATTAGTTTTCGAAGTGGGCTATCAAACCATTTGGTATATTTTTTTATTTATAGTCGTTTTTTTCTGGGACGTACAAGTATATGCCATCAAACAAGATTTTATAGAAGGATCCCACTATTTGGTTCATATAATGTTCAGTAATTAGAAGAGACCAGTCCACACGCTCATAGTACTGGCTCAGATTCTGGCAGTCTGCCTGGAAAAACTGAAAGACAGAAGTATTTAGATAGATATTAGCTGGAATCTAAATTTAATCACTAATTAAACATACCTATTGCTAGGTAAATATCTTATAAGCTTGAATCTTTGCTGAATGGATGTAAGGAATCTTTAGTAGTTTACTATATGGGTACACCCTAAACTTTGCGATTTTTATACTTTAAAGTTCTGTAAAAATGCACATTTTAAACCGTTTTGTGGTGACGGAAATCCATATCAACTAATATTTATAATCTAAATATAATGTAGAATAAATTTAAGTCTTGCCACATTTTGAAATTTAAAATATATTTTGATCAGAAGTGTCGAATGTTTTATAAACCTAGACAGTGGTAGTTACCCCCTAAACTTGAGGTAAAAATGTATCATAAAAGAGAGATGGGTAGTAGAGTAGCAACCCAAATTAATCAAAAGAATTTCACCCAGGCCTCGCACAACTTCTAAATGTCGTATTTGCTTTAACGAACTGAAACCTCGACTGAAACTCACCCAATTGAAATGATTTCGCCCAGGCTTGAGTGAAGTGAAGCTTGAGCTTTGTGAATAGTATTTAAAGAGTTTTGAAGTAAGCCGATCATCCAAATAAACATTAAGCATCTTGACACTATCAGCAAGATAATCGATTTTGCCTCAAGACAGTTGGACAATTTAGACTTCAGTATAATTTCAAAGATCTTTCCGAATATGGGCACTATATAAATAGAACGGTAACTGCCCGGAATATATTTTTGTTAGTAAGTGTCGAACCATTTATCATTTCAGAGTTTTCAATATAATTTGTATAAGCTTCTTTTTTGGTTTTCTGTAATTTTTTACAGTATGTTGCCTTCAAATGATTATATACTCTTATTGAGGCATGAGGCGTCTTCTTTAAAATTAGTTTTACCTTTTTTAAAGTATCGTGCAGGTAAGTACACTATACTTTTTAATTTTTTGAGAGAAAAAGAATCATGTACAGCTGTCTCATTAGTGCCAGCAAGAAATTCAGACCACTTGGGTAAACTGCATTTGTAAAAATTATACTAGTTTATCAAATTCAAAATCTGAATGTTATGAGGGGTTTTATAGGAATAATATATTGTTATGTTTTAAAATCAGTTTTTAAGCATCATAAGTACATACTTGGATTATAATTGAATCAAAAAAATCAAAATCAAATCATTTATTCACCACCATGTTACAAAGAATAACACAGGTTTCGTCACAATAAGGCTGTAGTAATATTACATTTCAAAGATATAAAACAAAACGCAACAAGAATTAAACTGACAAAAATAGAACAGTGGTTCAGTGACCATCAAATATACAGATACACAAACATTTAAGTTTATAGAAATATCCACACATATATAAAACTATAACGCGCACCGTTAAAGGACATATAGGTGCCTATAAAATAAAATAAAATAAAAAAAAAACAAAAGAACGCATCTAAAATTGTCACAAACTCCTGTAAGTACATATTATATATGTAATACAATGGCACAATCTGGATGCCGGCGCGACATTTAATTATTCTACATGTTGCAGATAAGCTGTGAATTCCACAATACTATAAAAAGTCTTGGATAAAAGAAGCTTTTTAATTTTTTTCTTAAAGGATTGAGGCGGGTTTATGTTTCTTATGGTCTCAGGCAACATATTGTAGAGTTTGCTGCCACAATATACCGGAGTTTTCTTATAAGCCTCACGATTATGTCTATCTAGATAGATATCATTTCTACTCCGCGTACAGTACCCATGACTAAAACCATTTGTCCGAAAGGAGTGTTTATTTTTATGAATATACAACAATAGCTTAAAAATGTAGATAGACACAACCGTTAACAGATTATGTTTTTTAAATGTATCCCTACAAGTGGTTGTATAGGGTAAGTCGAATAAAAGACGAATTATTCGTTTTTGAATTATAAGTACTCTCTGGACTTCAACTGCCTGGCCCCATGTTATTATGTTATAAGCAATTGCTGAGTAACAAAATGCGTAATAAACATTGAGCAGAATATTCTTGTTTCTTAATGAATTTTTTAAAGAACCAATTACATAGTAACTTTGGTTCAATCTGGAGCAAACTTTATTTATATGTTCGTTCCACGAGAGGTTGCAATCGACATGAAGCCCAAGAAAATTTATTGAGTTTTGAGGGCGCAATATATATTCCCCAAACTGAAATACAAAGTCGCACGGATTGACTCTCATAGAAGTCACTTCCAAGCAGACAGTTTTAGAGTGATTGATGATTAGTTTGTTACTTCTGCACCACGTGGAGAATTGATCAAGCACCGTTGATGCAGCTTCACAAATGTCTTCCTTGCAGGAACCATGAACGACAATCGAGGTATCGTCAGCATACATAAATACTTGACCCCTTGTGATATATTCTGGAAGATCATTAATGAACATCAGGAAAAGTAGAGGGGCCAACGAACTTCCCTGAGGAGTACCGATATTTAGATCAAAACCATCAGACAGAGTATTATTAATACTTACAAAGATTTTTCTATTCGTTAAAAATGAACATATCCAGCTGTTTAAATAACCCCTAATTCCCAATTTTAAAAGCTTTTCACCCACAAAGCCTTTGTCTACAACATCAAACGCTCGCGTTAAATCAAAGGAGAAAATAAC
>MU184104.1:95689-110229 GCA_016904865.1 Pissodes strobi | reverse complement strand
TCATTGATTCGTCAAAAATTAAGAATAATATGAAATGAGTCCAGTTGTTGTTTTCACTTACAATCCTACTTAAAAATAGCTTCCTTATATAGCTGTTTATCGTTATTTTTTGACCAAATATTTGCTTATTTTAATGAATGGCAATGAACAATTTAACTATTTATCAAATAAGACGAACAATTAGTCGAATATGATCTGTGTCGATTAACCGCAAGAGGTTTACGACCGCAAAATGTGTAGTCTTTATGCCGATTTCAGTAGTCATTCCACAATTGCCTATATTGTTGCAATATCCGATTAATTAAGGTTATTTCACTGGCAAACAATCGACGATCATAGGTGTAGTTCTACTTTAATTATTTTTTTAAATGTCGACCACGTTAAGCAGGAAAGATTTTTTTAGTTTATAAATATTTTTCACAATTTGGAGATTTATTTTTTACTTTTCTTTGTTTTTTTTTTGCATAATGGTGAAAATGCTGGATTTGAAACAATTCGTTAATATTGCCGCCATTTTGATAGGAACGCCATGTTGTGATATGTCTTTGAAAGGGGAATTTGGCTCACAGTAAGACTGTGTAAAAAAATTATAGGTTTATAATCAAAATGGCAAAGTTTTACCAATTCGTGGAACTGGTACCAGTCCGTCAAAGTATACGCTCGGCTATCTTTTTCAACATACCCAGACTTGGAACCGTGGGGAAGGAACCATGTGTTCTATGTTTATGATCACCTGGTATAGGCAAAAAATGAGACAATCAATGTCAGATGAGGACAATTTGTTAAATTCTGATGATGTCTCTTGCTAGTTTACCGAGGCCTTTTGTGTACAAGGATTTGGCTGCTGCAGTCCTTCGCGGCTCTCGATTCTGTCAATCATAGCATGTCTACGAGTTTGACCTTTATGGTTTTACGGGTAGAGCACTTCAGTTGTTTAGAACTTGCTTGTTAGGAAGAGATCAACATGTGACTTCTGCTCCGTATAACGTGATTCATTTGGTGTGCAATAAGTGCCAGTATTGGGTCCTATTGTGTTAATGCTATATATTAAGGATGTAAGTAATTTGAACATAAAGAGCAAGTTGACACTTTTTGCCGATTTCGACGCAAGGGTTTTGTGGTACGATAGTGATTCACGAGCTATGGAGGTACAGGTGTGGCATAAAACAACATACTCGTACAAGGAGTTGTTGCGCAAATCAACTGATTCCAAATATTTATAAAACCGGCATTATGAGCAAATATAGTTTCAATATAACTTTAAAAATCAAGGACACTGAAAAAAAAATTATTGACAGCTAATCAAAATTTGAAAGTCCTATAAATGTCCTTGGTTGAACATTTGCAGGAGATTACTATACTTGCTCTGGGAGTGATAAGTAACCACTAGCCAACTGAATGACCAAGGGATGCTTATTTGGGCCCACACACTAAGATACTGAATTTATATACACATAATTTAAAAATATATACCAATCAACTATTTTCGCGCTTTCGTTACAATTTACATTGTATACTTATTACAAAATCGCTGTCTAGGAATCAGTACTTCTACATCACATATTCCCCGCAATCCCTCGAGTAATCTGCGGACATAAAACGGTGTGAATAATTAGAACAAGTGGCCCAACAATTACTAAAGACAAAATTAGGAAAGCTATCCAAAGAATCCAAAATGGTAAAGCTATAGGCCCAGACGAAATACCCTTATAATTTTTAAAGCTTATAGCTGAAGGTCGTCTAGAGATTTTGGAGGAATCATTCAATACAGTATATGACACGGGTGAAATTCCAAAGGACTGGCTCGCGTCTGTATTTTTTATTGGGTTCTGACAAAATTTTGAAATAATACTCTCTTTATTCTGTATCACCGTATACAATTGAACACATTAAACTACTCTTATAACTTTACAACCGATAGATCTTTAAAATTCAAGACTCAATGGTTAACTAATACAACACGCGTTCCGCCCGCTATTTATATCCAGTCTAAAATATATCGCGAATACGCCGGACGAAGCGAGGCCTCTCTATATTATTTTCGACTAGGGCTGCACGCATCGGGAGAATACCACTGCTCCCGAATCTTCTCGACCGGCGATGACTCATACGGGAAAACATAGACGCGACAAGGCTAGTTCTATAGAGTAGCACAAAACATTCGGATGGTCTTCAGCCGTGACATTGCCTCCCTCTTATACCTGATCGTCCCGATCTGCTACTTCATGTCCGTGATTTGCTTTGAGTCTGTCGAGGTGGACAACTTTCAGTTTGCTTCTGGGGCTACGTTGAATTCTATATACTACGTCATTAATCCTTGGATGACTGTATAGGACCCTTCCCGTACTGGCGTTAGCTTGGTAGATCTTCCTTTCTTCCTTTGTGGATTATATAACCAGACTATCGTTCATCTGAAATCCCATAGTTAGCTTGGGGATCATATCGAGCCTTCATTCGGTCACTGGCGATTTGATAGACGCTATTATTGCTTAAAGGTGGTCTTTCGCTAGATGGGGTGGCAAACGTCAGGGACGTCTCAAAAAAAGTCGCGATACGTTCGTCCCACATCATACTGTTTCATCTTTCAACTAGATCTTGTTTTGGGTCCTTGACTTGAGGCATAGGTTGAACACTGCCGGTACCATGATTTCACATCCTGGTAGTAGTTGACCCAGTAAAATCTGTCGCGGATCTAGTCAACCGTTTTGTTAACTCCGAGATGAGCACCAAACTTTCCATTATGAACTTCTTCTAGGACTTCCGATACCCTCTTTCTTGGTTCCACTAACTGCGTCTTCACTATTTTTCCATCGGTGCTTTCCCAGGCTCGTTTAATAAGTCCATTTTCAACTACCAGCCCACAGAGATTTAAAAGTAAATTCCGTAGTTGAAATATCTCTCCAGCTTGGTCTTGGTTGACGTTCTTCCTTAGCTTTTAGCAGTATTGCTATTTCACTATCCTCAAGCTGATCTTTTCTAAGTTTCTCTGTGGTCCACTGCTGATCAACCTTAAACTTGATTCGCCTAATGGGAGTAATTCCTTCTCGTTGGTCTATTCTTTGGTAATGTTTATAATTATCCTCGCATGGCCTTTTGGATTGTGCTTAATCTTAATGCTATATTATTGTAACTCTTCCTCACTCGACTTTGAACTCTTAGCGTCTCTGGATGGAGATGTAGACCGTAGTTGTACTCGACAGTATCTTGAAAGGCCCAGTCTATAGCACTGATTTCTAATATTTGGGTTACATGACTTCTAGTGGCTCCCGGAATCCTTGTACTTGACAGTCGCTTTTGAAATGCCCAGTCCTGCCACATCTATAGCACTGATTTCTAACATTTCGGTTCCATGGCCTAGCATCTAGTGGCTCCCGGAATCTCCCCGTGGCCTGCAGAACTTCGGTTAACTTCTTTAAAATTCCGCCTATCTCAGTTAATTCACAACTGTTAGCCAGCTTTTCTTCCTAGGTGGATACGGCCCAGATTGTTGGTTTAGAAATATTACAGGCCTTGTCGATTTCTAGGGTACTACCCAAAACTTCACGGCTAGCGGCTGTTATCAAAATTGGCTAGACGTAGCATCTTCTGAGTTTCTGGATCCCTGATACCATCCACGAAATAACTGTAAGTTCCGCTCGAAATTCTTCCGTTGCTCTCGGGTAGGCCATTTGAACGAGACGCTTAACGTCTGCCTCAAAATCTTGCAGGTTTTCACCAGGTTTCTGATCTCGGGATTTTACTTGTGCCTGATACAGTTGTCTGCTGTGGTGGTCTCCAAATCGTCTCTCCTGGGCAGCTACAAGTATGTCATATTTCCCCTGTTGGCTGGTTGGAATGGTTTGCAATAGTTCCAGGGCAAATCCACGAAGCGCTACCACTAGTGATGTAGCCATTTCTTCGTTATTCCAACCGTTGGCAACAGCAGTCCAGGATGTTTGACCGTCATACGTTGGCGTATATTCTGTCCTGTAGTAAATATCCTCTCGGCGAGTCCTTGATTTTTAAGTCTGGCAACTTCTGCTTGTAGATTCCTCATCTCTGCCTGTACGTTTCCTACTTATTTTTCTACATTTCCAACTTTTTTTTTGTACATTTTCAACTTCTTTTTGTACATTTCCAAGTTCTTTTTCAAATAGCTGATTTTGTCCGTCCAGTATTCATTTCTGAAGCCGATCCTGTTCTATTTGCCTTTTATCTTCCTGGTCTTGTAAAATTTACTGAAGCCGGTCCTGTCCTGCTTGTTTTTTGTTTTCTTGATCTTGAAACATTTTCTGAAGCTGATCGTGTTCTGTTTGCCTTTTATCTTCTTGATATTGTAAAATTTTCTGAGACCTGTCCTGTTCTGCTTGCCTTTCAGCATTTAGATTTGCCATGAAATCGGCCAACATTTTATTTATTTGCTCCATTTCTGCCGTTTGTTGCCTTTTGTATACCATAGAATGTTATAAAATGTTCACAGAATCCAACAAAAAAAAAAAAACGATCTCGTTGTTGTACTTGTATCCTCTTCTCTCCTCGAAGAACACTTCACAAGTCCCAGCTCTTTACAATCCCACTTCTGACACCAAATGTTATGTTTTTCCGTGGTTTTACTATTTTAAAATAATACTCTCTTTATTCTTTATCACCGTATAGAATTGAACAAACTAGCCACTCTTATAACTAATAGATCTTTACAATTCAACACTCAATGGTTAACTAATACAGCACGCGTTCTGTCCGCTATATATATCCAGTCAATAATATACGCGAATACTCCGGACGAAGCGAGGCCTCTATATTATTCTTGACCAGGGCTGCACGCATCTGGAAAATACCAGTGCTCCCGAATCTTCTCGGTCGGCGATGACTTATACGGGAACACGTAGACGCGACAAGGCTAGTTCTATAGGTTAGCATAAAAACATTCGGATGGTCTTCAGCCGTGACAATACCAATTCCATAAAAGGTGAAGAATAAAATGTAAAGAATACAGAACATTAAGCTTAACGGATCAAATGTTGAAAATATTTCTACGAAATATTCACAAGCGTATATACAGCAAACAAGATGAGAGAACCACTAACAACCAAGGTTTTCGAAAAAGCTGGAGAACCGGACAAGCTCTGTTCGGCTTACAAACTCCGCGATAGGAGCAGAGATGTTAACTGTGCTTCGTCGATTTTGAGAAAACCTTTGGTAAGGTATCTCACCAGCGAATGATTGACATTCTCGAAACATCGCGAATAGACGATAAGAAACACTAGAACAATTGCAAATCTACATTGGTTTCAAAAAGCTGTCATGCGTATCGACAATCAAAATTCCAAAGAGATAGAAATTAAACGTGGTGTAAGACAATGATGCGTGCTGTCTCCCTTGCTTTTTAATACATTCTCAGAAGAACTGCTCGAAGAAGTCCTGAACGAGATTGACGAAAGTTCGTAATTAACGATAAACTTATAAGCATCCAAAGATATGCAGATGACACCGTCCTTCTAGCAGACAACTTAGAAGGCTTACTCGTTGAACGTATCGTGAACACATGCACGGAATACGGTATGGAAATGAATTTAAAAAAAAACTTAAAAAAGAAACAAAAACCATGATTGTCACCAAAAAGAAAAAAGCGAATGGAGCGATATGTGTAGATGGGAACACCTTCGATCGAACAAGTCTCAAATATTAATTATATCTAGGTTGTTGCTTAAATGACAAATCGGACCGGGCACAATAAATTATACGACGCCACGACGTATAGACGGCTTTTAACAAAATGAGAAAGGTCTTATGTGACACTAAACTGAAGATCGAACTCAGAATTAGGGTGTTAAGATGCAATGTGTTATCTGTCTTATTATACGGAGTAGAGGTGTGGACCTTCACATAAATTATCGACAAACGTCTTACTAGTTTTGAAATGTGGTGCTATAGAAGAATGAGAAGAATTTCAGGGACACAACGAATAACTAATAAAACGAATGAAAAAAGACGTATAAATCATAAATACAATAAAGAAAAGAAAGTTAAGATATTTCTGACAAATTAAGACATGAAAAATACAAACTGCTACAACTTACCATTGAGGGGAAAATAGAAGGCAAGAGACCGAGGACGACGGTGAACATTATGGCTGAAGAACCTAAGACACCAAGCTGCTGTAGATGAAGTAAGATGGACCACAGTAATCGCCAATGTTCTTAAGGGCGAGGCATCATAAAAAAGAGGAAGATTCTAATGGTATTTTAATGCAATTTATAGAAGCTTGTGCCGTCAGAATCCTCACAATTTCAATGCCGCAAATTTGGAAATTGACATTTCCGCGTCTTGACGCGGCATAACCAAACTAGCTCTAATGGTTCAATTATTAACATGAACACGGTTTATATTTATCTTAGTTTTTGAAGCCTTATTTGTTGATGATAACTTCATCCTAACGAAGTAATACTAAAATTACCTAATTACTGGTAGGGATCGAAAGCAGGACATCGATTCTTATTAAGTATATATTGTAGAAAGGAAGTGATTATCAATTGATAGGATATTTTCTTCTAAATTATGCTATTTGACTTCTGCAGGAGCAGGATGTCTGCGAACGAAAGTGACAATTTTTCGATTTCCAATGGTATCGAAAGCAAATTAGCTTTAGCTATTAAAAATCGTAAAATATGAAAATTAATTGCAAAGATCCCTTCTTGAGGGTATAATAATTTTTTATATAAATGTTTTTCCTCGGTTGGTTTTATTATAATAGCATTGTGCAAGCCGTTTGACTTCTTTCTAGAGCATGTCTAAAACTAAAACTCTGTTGTTAATTTTAGCATAAAGCGAGATAAATATACATTTCAATGATCTAATAAAGCTTCAGCGTGGGTCGTCTACATTTGTAAGATAATGAAATTTTAAGGTCGTTTATAAACTAACCTATGCCAACAATCACTTTGTTGTGAAATTCTATTTTCTTACTATATTTATATCTTTGTTTTGAGATGTAATTATCTAATCATATAACGTATATGCCTATCGATATTAGAGTGAGTACTGATTTTGTAAAGGTGTTAAATATTTCGAATTAGGTTAACCGAATGCCTCGTGGCCTACTAATTTATAAAACCAAATTTAATAAATTTTTGATAAACTCTGGTCTTGATAACAAGTTATAAATAACGTCTTTGAGTACGGCATGAATAATCACTAGTTATAATAATATGTGGTAAAGAAAATTATAAATTATATTTTTTTTACAATATTGTATTATACAAAGAATTAATCCATATGAATTTTATTTCTAAGCATTTTAGCAGCAAATAAATATGTAATATAAATAACGCCACTTTTAAATTACAACAAATATCCTGGAATTGTGTATATACTAAGAATAAAACAGCACCACATAATGAACATTAAGTATCCAATTTTACCAACGGGAACAAATTATTTGTAAAAGCTTAATTAAAACATATATTTTGTTTTGAAGCTCGGATGAAGAAGTGTTTTGATAGACTGATGTGAAACTTTTATCTGGTGCTTCATTTATTTAGCAACTGATTACATTGAGATATTGATACTTCTTTAGCTGTAAATACGGCTTTATAGAAACAAACATTGTTACCATGACGTTATTATAACAGCTGGACTTAATTCTAACTGACCTGACAGTAGAAGACAGCACAAAAAGCAAGCCAAAAAGGCCAACTTCTTTGGAAGGCTAGCTACGGAAATATCGAGGCGAAATAGAATTAGGTGGGCTATCAGTACATTCGAACCGTACAAATCCTCTGGAGTAGATGGAATATTTACCATCTTTCTCCAAAAAGGGACAGGAAGCAATAATTTCACACCTGTGTCATATTCAAGGTATGTATAGTATAGCACTACGACACGGATATGTGAATTAGTATGGCAGAAGGTGAAAGTTGTTTACCTCCCTAAGATAGGAAGCATAGGATACCTAAATCATACCACCCAATAAGTTTAATGTCGATCCTGCTTGAAACGCTGTAAATGCTGATAGACAGATACATAAGAAATGACGCACTACAGACAAGCTCGCTCAACGAACGCCAATATGCCCTTACTATTAATGGTAAGGTTACAATCCAAAGTTTCTATTGCTTAGGATACGACCTTACTATTATTGCAAAATACAGATCCGCAGGAGCGGTCATGGAGCGCACACAACTACCTGTAACTAGTAATCGACAGGTGGTGTAAGGAGGAGGAGGGAATAACAGTGAACCTGCTTAAAACCACCATAGTAAAATTTACCCAAAAAAAAAAACATTGGAAGGACTCTGGGCACCAGTGCTCAATGGGGTAAAGATGCCATTTGCACAAGAGGCAAAATATTTAGGAGTCATAGGCTAACATGGAATCAACATAGCCTTCAGGATAACTAGGGGATGCTGCAACACATGGCTTTATGCCAGAGTCATTAGTTCCATGATAGCAAATGGGTAGGTACCACTCCAGCCTCAGCTCAGTGCCTCACTGGTGTCCTGAAGACCACTCCAACAGCCACATTAACGCCATACAAAACCTATCCTGCCACTATTTCACATAGCTAGATCAGTCGCGTGCAAACTGTCTAGAGGGCAAGCTCCTATGTGCAGAATGCACCGGAAATACCAAAACACGCTATGTGAAGAGTTGGTAAGCGACCTCGGCATGGGAATGTGAACAAAGGGCATGCGTCCCAAATATAGCTTTGATAAAACTTTCAAGATAAATTTAACAGACAGAGATGTATGGAAAAAAGAACCTCCTATTAATGCAGATATAGATGTCATACAGATGGATCAAAATCCGATATAGGTTCAGGTGTCGATATATACGGAGCCAAGCCAAAGAAAAGAATTTCACTGAGCTTAGGCAAATTGCGACGATATTCCAAGCGGAAATTGTCGCAATACATCACTGTGCGAATGACTTAATAAGGCAACAGCCACGTGCGAATAACTCAACGCAAGTTAACAATTCAAAACTGGTATGGGACTGCATAGAAGCCTCAAAAGAGCTGGACAGTTGAAACTGACTGATCTTAGCCTGGGTACCAGCACATGTAGGGTACAAAGGCAATGAAGAGGCTGACTCATTATGGACCAGAACCCTTCTGCAGTATAGCAAAACCTATGCAAAAAGCCAGCAACAAATTATGGATGCAAACGAAATCGCAAGAATGGTAAAACAGCTTGCCATGATTGAGAGAGGCTAAAGAGTGCAGGCAGTGTTCATTCAGTTTTCAAAGATACATGCATCGACGTAAAACGTTACGCACTCACGTTCGAAATGCAACAAGTTTTCTTGACGCTACCGAAATGCTTGCTGTCGCCATTCGTGGATACGTGGAAAAATACATTTTTTTAAATCTAATGTGAAAACTGTCTGAAGTCTGTCCATCTGATCTATTGATTGCAGGGTAATTTATCCTTAACCATTTTCCTACTAAGTTTCTGAAATCTGCATACTCTGGCAGTCCCACACCTTTTCTTTGCAGTACTACTTGCGATGCATATTCATAGCTGGTAATTTTCTTGGATTGTAGTAAACAAGATGTTCATGTTTATTTTGGTTGTTTTCGTCATTAATGGTCTCTACTCTTGAACCAACGTCGCTGTTTATTCTTTCATTTCGTCTTTAACATCATTTCCTATGACCATTTCTTATCCCTTTTCTATGTAATTTATTTTCATTATCTACTTTCCGTCGTCGCCATCTTCCAACTTGATCAGTTGCAATAGATCTTTTTTTTGTAACTAGCAACTTATTACCATTAATCACTTCATCTTTATTTATAACAGCGTTAGGGTTAGGAGTGACATATACAGTATAATGAAACTGTTCATCATCTATCGTCAAATCGTATTCCAATTTTCCCAAAGCTCGCTCAGTGGATCCTCCAAATAACTCAAAAATAAAAGTCATCCCACCCGATCTATGAACAGCGTTGACGTTTGCCATGTTGATCAACTTTTAGGTAATAATCATCACCTCGTTCTCTGTAGAAACAAACAAGGGTGGGTAATATTCGCTTAGTTTAGTGCATGAAGAGCAAACGAGAACTTTCTCTGACTTACAACACTAGAGTCATGCACTCATGAAGGACAAAGGAATCTCTATTCTTGGCATTTCTAACAGCGTTATGGTTTGGAGCGACATAATATACAGTACAGTACAATGAAACTGTTCATAATCTATCGTCAAATCGTAGTCCAATTTTCCCAAAGCTCGCATAGTGGACTCTCCAATTACTGAAGCACAAACGAGAACTTTCTCTGACTTACAACACTAGACTCATGCACTCATGACCGGCAAAGGAATCTCTAGATATATTAGTCCAGCGTTCCACCATGACAGCGATTTTTCAATCTTGCATTTTATTCTTGAATTAAAAAGTCGTATCAGGCATTTGTTTCGATCTTAGCAAGGCATCTAACCTTGTGGACCATGCTATTTTATTGCTGAAGTTGAAAAGATGGGAATTTGGGTACACCGTATGACCTTCTCAGATATCTGGCTAATCACAAATTCATAGTTTCAGTGGCTTCAGTTGGTCACATTCAATAGTCCCTCAGTGCTCCATTTTATGGCTAAATCTTTTTTTAATATTCGTGAATGACCATCACCTAAAGATTAAGATATTATCAATAACAGAAAAATTAAACTCTGGATATATTAGTAAAGTGTCCCATCATGACAGCGATTTTTCAATCCTACATTTTATTTTTGAATAGCAGCACAAAAAAGTCGTATAGGCATTTGTTTTGATCTTAGCAAGGCATTTGACCTTGTGGACCATGCTATTTTATTGGTGAAATTAGAAAAGATGGGAATTTGAGCACACCGAATGATCTTTTCAGATCGTATCTGGCTAATCGCAAATTCGTAGTTTCAGTTGGTCATCATTCAATTTTTCACAAATATTAGTCGACATCAATACAGGAGTCCCTTTGGGGCCAAAATCTTTCTTTAATTTTCTTGAATGGCCTTCACCTAAAGATCAATATATCATTTTGCACAGGATATTTCATGTATTGTGGCACGTTCTGGTTCGCTACACTTATCCCATAAATTGTCCTAGTTTGCTCAGAGTTTGCTTGATTGATGGCATGTAAACAATATAATTATAAATAGTAGTATTGATGTTTAGAGGTAATGATCCTGAACCTCTTGATGTTGCCCTTGATGGTAAAAGTGTGGCAGGTTATAGCAGTTCAAAGTACCTATAAGCAAAAAGGAAAGTTTTGTTTAATGCTATTTTGGGTCGCATCGACAGACAAAATTATAAACAGAAAAAATAAAAAATATGTAATGTAATTAATATTAATCAAGATAACATTTTGTTGTTCACATTTCCTCATCAGCTAAGTCGCATTTATTGTGATGGCTATGATGGTCCTCCATTGGACAATCATCCGGTCCACTCCGATATTTCAGCACCACAATAAAACATTTGCAAATATCAGCAATTAACAAATAATAAAATCCTTTACGAGCCAATACTTTCGTTCTTAATTGTCCACTTCCATTTATTAAATGCTGAGAACCTTTTTTCAAAACTTCTATATCAAACATCAATTTCTTTCTCACCTGCTTTAAAAGTCAACTTAACTTTAAGAAATATTAGCTTTTTCCATTCTTAAATATAAATGTTACAACCTTGAAAAATCCATATAGGAGAGAGAAAAAATTGTTTTGTTTTATTATTAAAGAATGTATTTGTGATCATTCGACCATTGATAAAAAGAAATATGGTGATAACCCCAAGCAAGTGTATCAAAGCTCTCTTATTTATATATTTTGTCATCTGAAGAAGTTGAAGCTAATTTATTTACCAATTCGGTAAAAATATTATATAAATGAGATCGACGGGTAAACATGGTGCAAAACGTTTCGGAATTATTTTCAACATCTTTGTAATGAATGTAATCTACTTGACTTTTAATATTGGTTTTCTTATCACCTTTTGCTCTTTTAAGCAATCCGCTTTCTGTTTTAATACAATAAGCTTTGGCTCCGGTTCCATAAAAACTTTCAATGGGTTCACCAGCATATTCATGGTTAAATTTACCAACCACAGACTTAGTAATTGGCATAGTATGACTACTGTTGATTTTGAAATTTAAAGTATCAAAACATTTTCGGTTGCAATTTCCAAAAAGAAGGAGTCTGTAGCAGTATACAGTAGTTTAACTTTTTCACCAATTCACCATATGATGGTTTTAGGAAATTATAAAAAAATCATACATTAGAATTTTTGCTATATCCAAAATGGAAAACCCTCATAAATAGGTTTATTATATTCATCTATGTTTTTTTCATTTGAACGGTAACTAAATTTTCAGAAAATATAGTTAAATCTTTGAAATAAGGTTTTGCAATAAGATTTTCCGCACCATCTTATCTATTACTTTTTTGCCCATTCTATTAAATAGCAAAACAAACTATTCGTAATGAATAGGGTTTTAAAGTCAATAATACTACATTTTCTTACTTGAGCATTAATTAATTAAGGGGATATAATAATATTATGTTAATAGTATAATATGACAAACCTTTCTAATTTTAATACTAGTACGACCTGTTTCATAAGCCATTAGAATATGATTATTAAATAGTGATTTAAAATAAACGTAAAATTACTAATAAATTGGAACTAGCATTCAATGTCAAGGCAATATTTTATTTTTAAAACAAACATACGAAAATAGATACCCAGCAAGTGTCTTCAAATATTTAACTTCGACTGTGAACTTGAAGCTCAGCTCAAGGACAATTTTGCATGCGTGGGAATTGATGATGACGGCAAATTGTTAAGTAATTTATTGTTTTTGGTTGTTGGAAGCTAACTAAATCGTTTAAAATAAATAACAAACAGACCATGACTATTTCCAGATATTTTTTGTTCTTATCTGCACTGTGCAGTTTTAAAGAGAAAATAACTAAAATAAAATAAAAATACGTTTATTATTGCCAATTAAACGTTCTACAGGAATGTAGTTCACATTGGAGTATACCTAATAGTTTTCAATATACTAAGTGGCTCAAAAGGTTTGACAGGCATAGGTCAAGAGGTTATTACTTTTATACAGTTTGTGAGACATTTATATCTAAATTCATTGATAAAATTGATATTTTACACCATTTAATTTACAGCGAAATGATTTTCATGCAGATAGTAAAATGGGAACCATTTCGGTCACTGACTTTTACAGCTTCTGAAACGGCATCACCGAGGGGGTAATCACTTGCGATTTTTTAGGACAAAATCTCCATTTGTGGATATCTTCTTGTATCTCCATGGATTTTGGTTCTCCATGGATATACTTGGATCTCCAGGGATATCCTAAGATCTCCAGATATATCCATGGATCTCCATGGATATTTTTTGGATCTCCATGGATCTCCTCCGGACCTCCATATACATTAATAACTTTCCAATTTTATATGGAATTAGATCTTTGGAAAAAAACACATTTTTGCTGTCAGAAAGTGGTAGTTTGATATTAATAATAATTTGTATCTATGTTTATAATATGGATAAATCACCAGCTTTTTAGAGGTAGTAAGTAGACTATTACGAACGGGATGTAATACTTGACCTAATAATAGTAGATTATGTATACCATGGCAGAAAATAGATTATCAGTGTAGAAGGACTGTATCGCTAACTAACTCAGTTTTATTTTACCCCCGTATTTTGCTCACAACTTATTATGGTGTTTTAGAGAAGAAACAACATCTGAACATGAAATTTAATGTTGAAAGAAAAAAATTTAAAAAAAATATATATGACATCAAGTTAGTTTTATTAAAATTTAAAAAATGAGCAAGTCTGCTAGTACTGGAGACACTGATGTCATCATAAACATATCCCATACCGACATCGGTTGTGTAATTTAATGTATTGCTTCAATAGCGTTTAACTGGATAATTTTTAAAGCCCTTGATATTGTGTATGCTTCACAAATATTTGAGCAGTTCTCGTAAGGAGTATATTTCGTCTTTGTGACGCCTGAATATAGGCAACCACTTTTTTTGAATTGGTTGTCTATATTCTGGCGTTAGAAAGACCACGTTTTACAAGGAAGCGCTGAAGTAGCTGTGCACTAATCACTGCGTATGGGTTATGATGCCACATCCCCTTACACACTTCCGTCCATTTTGCCGAGATTTACCCTCATACCGTCCCGTAAGATGTTTACACATCAAAAAGTATTACATGTATATCATTAGTAACACATGACTTGGTCAAAATAATACTAAATACTTATATACTAAACAAAGAAACAGTGCTATTCCTTGAGCCTTAGCAATAGATACTGTAGTTATCAAGCTTTTCAGAAAATCATTGGCATTAAATTTATCATCTGAATCATATACGCAGTGATAAAATGAAGAATTTCTGTCATCTAAAGGTTGTGCAACTAGGGAGTATGCATAGTTGGCTTTACTCTCTTCTTCAAATTGTCGTTGTATCTCATGAACTGATGTTGCATGAAACAATATAAGAAATTTTCCATCCATCCATCTGAGATCACGGGTAGTACAAATCCAACATT
>MU184104.1:84050-95679 GCA_016904865.1 Pissodes strobi | reverse complement strand
TTTTCCATCCATCCATCTGAGATCACGGGTAGTACAAATCCAACATTAGTGTATGTGGCTGGGCAATATTGAATTCTTCCGTTAATTCTAGTGCCATCTTCGCTTAACATTACTAATTTTCCAAGGTTCCGTTTTTCCAAATTCTCTTGTAGTTCTAGTAAGTATTCTTGGTTTATCCTCTTCAAAAGTTCCATGTTGACTAAATTCTCTTAGTACTGTTCATATGGAGGGTAGGGCTCCATTTAAATTAGAAATCAAAGGTTCGTATAGTATATATCCAAGCACAGAACTTCTTCATTGATTTGGCATATTTATTGCCTTTGCTTGATTCATTTTTAATCTTGGGTGCGGTTAGATTTAATAAACTTTTAACATTGATCTTTCTTGCTGTTTGTGCGCTCTCGCCAATATTGGTTAGTTTATCACAATTTTTAAAAAGCAATTTCTTAAGCTCTATGTTTTCCTCTATGACTTTTTCAGCTTCATTTATGTATTTGAAAAAAGAAGTAATGTATGGTTGATCTTGGGGAATCTTTAACAGTATCCTTTTTGCTCTTTCACTTTCTGCTTAACATTTTTTATTTGAGGTTGATTTTGACTTTTTTCTTTCGTAATAGAATATTTTGATGAATCACAACAATTCCTTGACTTTCTGACTTATTGGAATATTCGCTAATATCTTTGACCGGTAAGTCGAAAGTTTCGTCAGTATCTATGAGTTCAGGTTGCTCTTGAATATCTTTGACCGGTAAGTCGAACGTTTGATCAGTATCTACCAGTTCAGGTTGCTCTTGCATTTCTGGCAACATAGGAATATTCTGTCTTCTATTATCATCCATTTTCTTTTTAAAATAGCTAGCTATTCTTTTAAGCTTTTTTCGTTTTGGTTCTGCAGTTGTTTTCGCTTTGAATGCCCTTATCTTTGAAATGAGTTCAGACATGCTTATAAAAATTCCAAGCATAATTAGCTTTTTGTTTCTCAAAATAAAACTTTATTGGTATTGAACATAATATGAAGCATTTAAATTTCTTCATTGTGCCCAATCTTCACAGTTACTTCTGTATTTGCTAAATTAGTTAGAATATTACTTTTGGATTTATTAGATATATTTTCTACTATGGCTTTAACTGCTTTTACTAGTTCCCTTTTCAGGCGTTTTTGTCTCTTCATTTCAGTCAACTATTACCTTTTCTTCCTTGCTTGATTTTTGAGAAATCATACAAAATGATTCTGATCCTTCTACTTGAAGTTCTATTTTCTAACAAGTACATACAACTCATACAAGTCCATTCTTGAGCAAACCACTATAGCAGACGTGTTTTTATACAATACAGTCGAAAACAGACGTACACTTGTTGCCGAAGAGCCGAATACCTAAAGCACGATACCAGTTAAAATGATATACTTACGCACCTCGATGCGCACGAAATTGTGCTTTTCCGATTCTACACGATTTCAGCCGAAGTTCTTGGATATCCACGTATCTCCACCGGATCTCTACGTACCTCCACCAGATCTCCACGCATCTCTACCGAATCTCCACCGGATATCCATGTATCTCCACGGATCTCCATGGATTTCCACATATTTCCACGGATCTCCATGAGATCTCCATACCGTAGGACAGAAGATTTCCACAGTGACTACCCCCTCGGGTGTAACATGCCAGTTTTAGAATTAGTATTTCGAAAACTGATGAATATGGACCAGTTATGTCTTTAATTTCGAGTATTATGGGAATATTTAATCATATTCAGGGTGTTCTTCATTGAAAAAAATGAGTGTTCTTGTGAACCACACACGTACTCTTCAAAAGTTTCACTTCAAAATAACTTGCCACTTTTTTGAGTGACTATGTAGCACTATGAGAAATTATTTTCTTTTGAACATATTTATATGGTCTAATAAATGTATAAAAACCAAAAGAATGACTGCTACGCTGCTTTTTTACCCTGATTCTAGTACATCATGAAATAAATTCGACTAATTAGCCAACGGTCCACATAAAAAACTACCCTTTAATCCGATATTTCAACCAGTGAGATGAGCTAGATTTTCTTATTCCTTGACTAAAAAATCTTGGTGTATTTATCAGTGGGAACTATTTTGTATCAGGTATCAGCGGCTATACCCTTTTAATATATATCAGGTTATATTTAATAGTATAATGGCTATGCATTACACCATAAAGGAATTGCACATCACGTTCACTTGCGTTCAATTTCAAAGTTAATCAGACTTGACTGGCAGGAACTATGCCTTAACGGCTCCCGTCAATGCCAATTAGATTTCATTGGTAGCCATTGCAGATTCGTTCTGTTTTATATTACGTAGGAGATAAAATCAAAGAAAAAATACTAGAAATGACTAACATGTAGGTATTATTTGTCTTGCAAAATACAGCAAAACGAATGCACATATTATTTGTTCTTTAGGACCAAGGTTTTACTTTCCAGCGAGAAGCTCTATATGATGTAAATCGCGGGTCTATAGAAATTGAATGAAAATAAATTTTGGCGGTAGGTAGGATAAGGGATTGTTTGTTAACGTGAAAAAAAAAATGCTAAAAAACACAATTTTGAAATGGCACTTAACACCAATACAGTACTTTTAAAGGATTTTTTTTTGCAGGATTAAGTGATATACCAGGTTTAAAAAACTTTATATTAATAATTTAAAATTAAAAATGAAACCTGAAGTGTTTCATTGGTACCATTTCAAAATGGTGTTTTTGTCTCTCGGTAACAAACAATTTCTTACCCTACCTACACCCAAAAATTAACAAATCAATCATCCGTTCTGTATCATCTTGCCGTCTAATTCTGTCACCATTTCACCAAAATTACACCAGTCTGTAACTAAGCTTTCAAGTACTCTTAGATATGACATCTGTGAACATAGCCCTCCAAAATATTTTTTTCTTTCACTTGAAGGCAAGATTTCCCTTACTGTTTTTATCACTAATTATGTGGGAGAGGCCGAGAAAATTGACACTTTATAGGGCCAACTCCGACGCCCCTCCCTCCCTCCCTCCCCCAACTTGAATTCAGTATGTATTTCTTTAGAGTTTTTGGAAGCTCTCCAAAAGTTCTCAAGTACTTAAAGATTAGAAAAAATTCTGTTAAAATTGGTAAAAATAACTCGATAATAATTTTAACATTGCACTGTGTATCTTCTAAACGTTCTTGGAACTGTTCAAGGACACCCCAGAACTCTCAAATTTTCGATCTAAACTTCTACGTATGTATCTGTTAAAATAGAATACCGGAAAAACTGAGTTTAAAAATATAACAAATAATAATGTTTGAATAAATTAAAGTTGAAAAAAGGTGTGTGCTTAAAACCGCACGACAGAATGAAAACTTCAGCAGAGTGATATTAAAAACTAAAATTAAAAGCAGTAGAAGTGAAACATTCGTAAAACTAAAGCAAGCGGTCACCCATCCAAGGACTAACCACGCTCGACGTTGCTTAACTTCAGTGATCGGACAACGACTACTTTTTACCCTTGACAAACATGTAACAACTGTATAACTGTTCTATCTCATTCTCTCGCAGGCTATATCCTATAGATCTATATTTTTTATTGGTGTCGCTTTTTCGTTTCATCGAGTCTCAAATCACTCCCGTTCTCAGCCCTTCTAATGGCGCTAAAGAAGTTTTCACTTCAAAAAATCTTAATTTTAACTCTAATTTTCTTAATAACTATATTTCATAGACAAAGAAGCTTTAGTGAGACTTTTCATTTGACTTTTTTATCGTCTTTTTGCTCTGTTTGAAACATTAATATTTAAATTTGAATATTCTGTATGTAAAAACTTCTTTAGCGCCGTTAGCCGGCTGAGAACAAGACCGGTCTTGGGCCGAAAACGGGAGTGATTTGAGACTAGATGGAACGGAAAAAGCGACACCAATAAAAAGATATAGGATGTAGCCTGCGAGAGAATGAGATAGAACACAGTATACGCATATTCACGGATCCTAAACGGTATAGCAATGGAGCGAAAATGCGGTGTTGTGATTGGTGTTCTGCTGAAGTTTTCACTTCTGTCGTGCGGTTTTAAGCACCCAGCTTCTTTTTTTATGTGATTTAAATATAAACAGCAAATTTCAATTTTGTCGTTGTCTTCTAGTCGCCCGTACTCAAATTAATAATAATAAATTCCATTGGTAGTTAATCTAGGGCGGTACCGGCACCAATCGGATTCAGCTTACTTTATTAGTGCAATTTAATTGGATTTCCAGATACATACGCAGGAGTTCCGACCGAGAATTTGAGAGTTCTGGGGCGTGCTTGAATAGTTCCAAGTTTCAGTCAAAACAGCAGGATTCTAGGTGCCATAGTTTATCAGCTATGATTAGTATGCTATATTGGGGCGAGAGTTCCAGTTACGTATACGTGTGAGTTCTGATCGGAAATTTTGAGAAATCTGGGGTGTTCGTGAATTTCTCCAATGTTCAGTCAAAGAGCACGATTCTAGGCGGCACAGTTTCACATATATGAATAGTATGAAATTGGGTGGGAAGAGAGTTCCAGATACATATGTGGACGTTCCGATCGAAAATTTAAGAGTTGTGGCATGTGTTTGAATAAATAGTTCCAAGTTTCAGTCCAAATAGCATAATTCTAGGTGCCATAGTTTATCAGATATGAATAGTATAAAATTGGGGTGAGAGTTCCAGTTACGTATGTGGAAGTTCCGATCGAAAATTTGAGAGTTCTGGCGTGTGCCTTAGTGAATAGTTCCAAGTTTCAGTCAAAATAGCCCGTTTCTAGTGCCATGTTTTGAGAGATATGCTTAGTTTGAAATTCGGCGATTAGAGCCCCAGATACATACGTGGTATATGTGATCGAAAATTGGAGGGTTCTGGGATATGCTTGAATAGTTCGAAGTTTCAGTCAAAACAGCACGATTCTAGGTGTCATAGTTTGTCAGATATGAATTGTATGAAACTGAAAGGAAAGTTCCAGTTACGTATACGTGGGATTTTTGATCGTAATTTTGAGAGTTCAGGGATATGCCTAAATAGTTCCAAGATTCAGTCAAAACAGCACGATTTTAGGTGTCATAGTTTCGCATATATGAATAGTATGAAATTGAGAGCGAGAGTTGCAGATACATACGTGAGAGTTTTGATGTAAAATTTGAGAGCCCTGGGATGTACGTGAATAGCTCAAATTTTCAAACAAAACAGCATGATTCTAGGTTGCATAGTTTATCAGATATGAATAGTATGAAATTGGGATGAGAGTTCCAGTTATACATACGTGGGAGTTCCAATAAAAAATTTGAGAATTCTGGGGTATATTTGAATAATTTCAAGTTTCAGTCAAAACAGCATGCTTCGAGGTGTCATAGTTCATCAGATATGAATAGTATGACATTGGGATCAGAATTCCAGTTACATACGTGGGAGTTCCGATCGAAAATTTAAGAGTTCTGGGGTATGTTTGAATAATTTCAAGTTTCAGTCAAAATAGCACGGTTCTAGGTGTCATAATTTGTCATATATGAATAGTATGAAATTGGAGGGATGAATGTTCCAGATACATACGTGGGAGTTCCGATCGAAAATTTGAGATTTTTGGCATGTGCTTGAATAGTTCCGTGTTTCAGTCAAAACAGCACGTTTCTAGGTACCATGCTATAGGAGATAGGCTTAGTTTGAAATTGGGAGGTGAGTGCTCCAGATACATACGTGAGATATCTGATCGACAGTTTGAGAGTTCTGGGATGTCCTTGAATATTTCCAAGGTTCAGTCAAAACATAGCTTGACCTATATGAATAGTATGAAGTTGAGAGAGACACACACGTGGGAGTTCAGATCAAAAATTTTAGAGTTCTGGGATGCGCTTCAATAGTTTCAAGTTTCAGTCAAAACAGCATGATTGTAGGTGCCATGATTTAGGAAATAGACATATAGTGTAATGCTAACTTAACGTGTTTTTGAATTAATTGTAACATAACTCTTTTATATCTCAAAGCACATGAGAACTATTCGAGAGCTTCCAAGAACTCTAAAAAAATACATATTTAAATCGAGTTCAGGTCGTGTTTTTCGGCCTCCTCAGCAGAACTATTGATATCAATAACAAGGAAATATAGAAATCTTATATAAAACAAGAACTGGCATAAAATCGAAGGAAAAACTATTTTGGGGTGTCAAGTTCACAGAAATGTTAGATTAGGATTCGTCATTTTTAGTTACAGAAGATGCTTTGTTATGACAAAAAAATATCAAAGTATATAACAACTTAAGTAGGTTCAATTTATTCTCAAAGTTTTAAACAAATATCTTTCTTGCTATAATAATAATAATATAATTCAGGAGATGTCATGCTTGGATAGTCAGGGATGCTATCAGTTAGAAGACACAATGGCTGAAACATAGAGTAACCTAAGCCAAAAGTGATTGCCAAATTGGAAACAACATTCTTGTGCTGCTGTTGAACACAACTTAAAAACAGAACATTAGCATGGAAATAATTTTATATAAAGCCGTTAATTCATGTAAATGAAAGGAAAAACTATAAATTATAGATCTGACACCAATAAATTAAGCAATACGTATTGTAACGTATTAAACTTAAAATATTTTTCCTATAAATATTTAAAAACTGTAGCGCTGTATTATAGGGATTGTTTTACTTTTTATCCAGAATTGTATGACCGTTTATGAGTTGTGAGTTTCTGCTTTTTGATTTGTTGTACTGTTATTTGCTCGTAATTAATAAAAATGGTTTGTTTGCATGTACGCAGCGAGAATGGTGATTTTATGGGTTCTAAAAGTTTTACTTGCTGTAAGTAATCCGTTTTTCTTTCTGTGTTATATAACTACACCCTCGTTAAATTAACACGGTTGACAACTGCCAACATTAATTTCAATTGATGCACCCCTATCCCTAATTTATACTAATTTAATTAAATTTTTCAGGTAAGCAAATAGATAGTCCTCTAACTCCTCTACGACATATTTCAAAAATGTTGGTAAGTAATTATTCAAATGTTTTATATACCTATAGTATTAGAGTTGTGGAAATATCTGCAATAGTCTGCATAGATTTTATCATTTTATCGCTTACAAACACACTTATATTCATTTGCCTTACGAAGTATAAATAACATTTTAGATGGGATATACAAGAAATATGGAATATTTAGAAAAATAATTTTATATATTAGAGCACTTACACTTGAGGTGGTCATTTTAAATCTATCCCATCCCGTGAATCCCAGTTTAGAGTCGTGCATTATGATTGTCATTAAACAATGTAGAAATTTGAAAAATCGTCAATATTGCAAATTTCGGGGCAAATCTTATACAGATCAAAATTATTTTCAGATATACAAATCCAAATGGAGAGTATTAAAAAAATACATTCAAGCCTTGCAGGAGGTTAACTAACTCTCTTATCATTTTGTATCTTTCAATTTTGTTGACACAATAATAATTTATCCTGTCACCTCGTGCTTGGAGGCCTTGGTGAATGCCATTAACTAACTTGTCATGATCTTCGGGTGTTTTCTCGGCTTGCTTAAAAATAGCCAAATATATTCCCTTGTAAAAGGGTGGAGATTCCGATCATCGGGGCAACTACAAGCTGTATGACTTCGGTCTACTCGTTCAAAGATTATAGAAAAATTAACCAAGAGACGAGAATCGTAATTTCTTTGTCATAGACATATACTTCATGCGGATCAATTTTGATTTCAGTCTGGTAGGGGCATCAATGCTGCTATTTATATGTATGTTTTACAATAACGGCAGTATTTTGTGACTTATCTAAAGCATTCGACTGTTGCGGAAAGTTCATTTCTACGGGTTTCGTGGAGTTGCTTGTAGTTGGTTCTATTCATATTTGAGAGGTCGTAGTCAGGGAGTTTTTGTTATCGGAAATGTGGATTTTGGTTTTCCGTAGGGTTCTCTTCTGGGGCCTGTTGTACATTAACAATTTGTTTGCTGACGATACGATATTTCTCTAGCACGCTAGCAACAGCGAGAGGCAGCTGTTGGTTTAAGTGAATTTCCTTTGTGTGATCATTCGATTTTTTTTTACAATTTTTTCTTTGTGTAATTTGTTCTTAATTTATTTTATTATCATTTTAATGTTGCTTTTGTCCTAACAGCTTTGTTAACAAAACATTTTTTAAACAATAAAGCATATTTTGAATTTGAGATTTTCCTATATAAATTAAAATAATATATCAGAGGAAATTAAACAGCCCACAAGCAGTATTATTTCCTGAAAAATGTCAGTCATATTTTGACTCTTTGCAAAACTTGTTCGTTTAAAGTATTCATACTTTGTTATCGCATTAACCATTAGAGCATTAAGTTTTGATAAAGGCTGATCTTGCTTCTTACTAGCCGAACAACATAATGGAATATCTGTAATTTCGTAGGCAATTATTTTTTTTTCGGTTTCAAGTAGGTAATGGATTATGTTATAAGTAGGTACTCCAAAAACAAATATTTGAGGCTATGAGTATTTAAAATAAGCACGCGTGTTCTAAGTAAGTAAATATTATTTCTTAAAGCATTTATTTCCTTGGAAACTTCCTTCTTATGTGTGTACTTACTTTACCTACTTCTGTGTTTTATACTTGTTTTAAAGTAGTATATGCCCATGTATTTTATATATTAAAACACTTTTTGTCAGTAGTATATTTTGCACATAAATTTCAAGGCATGACTTTATTGGGCCTTGCTAATAAAAATATAGGTTTCGTGGCTTCTTTGCTTTCAGTTGGCCGTAGAATTTTTATATTTAGCCATAAGGAAATGCGGAAGTCAACATTACTATTGGTCTAATACATTTTTTTTAGTAGTAGGATGTATTTCCGGTAGTAGAACGTTTGTGAATATGTGATTACTTGGCTTTGAAGCACATATTTGAATAACGGTGTCTATGTTTAGATGGCCTAAAATACTATTCAGTAATAGAAATTCAACCGAATTGAATGGTAATCGTAAAAGTAAGCTTATTGTAAACGGTATCGAGATGCTTTGCTATTAGGGCGTGCACTTATTTCATATAAACTGTTGAACAATTGAAACATTTAATCCAATGTTTACTACCACTCGAAAAAAGGGGCTTTTTTTTATTCGGTGCCATTTTTAAAGATCGGGGTCTTTAAGAACAATTGCTATTTAAAATCATTTTATTATCTGTCGAAGATTTACCACACTCCAACAAAATGGTGCAACCTTACATTATGCTGCTGTTGCGAGAGAATGGTTGGACCAAAATTATCCAAGCCAGTGGATTGACAGACGCGGGACAATTGCGTGACCGCCAAGATCACCTGACTTTGCCCCTATGGACTTTAAAATCCTAGTTTAGCAAACCGATCCCGCTTCTCTGGAAGTATGCGCCAAAGTGCCGAAGCACTCCAAGAAACATTTTTCTGAAAACTGACTTTATTTCTGTTTAGAACAAAATGGAAATCATTTTGACACTTAATAAAATATTTAAAAAAGAGCAAGCATTTACGTTATTGCAGAAAGTACAGAGTTATTGCACTAGAATAGTGTTTTAATTTAGGCTTGAAACAATTTTTCCATGATTTACCTACGTTTATTTTCTAGTTTTTCCTGCCAACTTTTGCAAAAGCTAGTTTTAAAACATTTTCTTAAAAATTTTCTAACATTTCATACTTAAATCTCATTAATGTTGGCATCGATGAGAAGCATTTTTGATAAGCTCATTAACCCAAACCAGTGGATTGGCAGAAGCGGTACTATTGAGTTACCGCCAAGATCCCCTGACTTTAACCCTATGGACTTTAAAACCCTAGTTTACAAAACCCAGCCAGCTTCTATGGAAGAATTGCGTCAGAGGAGAATTGATGCTTGTCGAAGAAATTTCAAGAAACATTTTTCAGAAAGTTAAGGAGAAATTTTAAAACTGACTTTATTTCTGTTTAGAATAAAATGGTAATAATTTTGAATAGTTAAAAAAAGAGCAAGTATTTGCGTCATTGCATAAAATACAGAGTTTTTGCACTACAGTAGTGTTTTAATTTAGGCTTGGAATAATTTTTTTCCTGGTTTTCCTGCCGAATTTTTCAAAAGCCAGTTTTAAAACATTTTCTCAAAATTTTGGCTAACATTTCATACTTAAATCTCATTAATGTTGGCATCGCTGAAAAGCATTTTTGATAAGCAAATTTATCCAAACCAGAGGATTGTCAGAAGCGGTACTATTGAGTGACCACCAAGATCCCCTGACTTTAACCCTATGGACTTTAAAACCCTAGTTTACAAATCCAGCCAGCTTCTATGAAAGAATTGCGTCAGAGGAGAATGAATACTTGTCAAAGTATTCCAAGAAACATTTTTCAGAAAGTTAGGGAGAAATTTGAAACTGACTCTATTTCTGTTTAGAATAAAATGGAAATTGAACAGAAATAGTTAAAAAAGAGCAAGTATTTGCGTTATTGCATAACAGATTTTTTGCACTACAGTAGTGTTTTAATTTAGGCTTGGAATAATTTTTTTCTGGTTTTTTCTGCCAAATTTTCCAAAAGCCAGTTTTAAAACATTTTTCGTTTTGCTAACAATTCATACTTAAATCTCATTATAGAAACGCATTTTTGATACGCTTTCCAGAGGGGTCGTGCCATTTTAGATTTAAAAGTGAATGAGGGTGGTCCGCAAAATACCCCATTTTTATTCCCCCGCGTTTTTGTAGCAATGGTAATTCTTGGTTTTTTGATATCTTCTTTAGTTGTATATGTTCTATATTGTTGTGGAGGATTCATGTTTGTCAGACAAATTGTTGCGTATTTATTCACCTCATTGTAGAATATTTGAATAAGGGCGATTCGGGTCTCGAAGCGTCGCGACGCATGTCGGTGACATTCCTCATGCCTGTACTTGGCTCTAGGTTTTTCATTATATAATCTTTTTTTGTGTTTAATACCTATTTATTATTTATTTTGAATATAACATTTTATTTCTGCTGTTGAATTGCACCAAGCGTTCCACAGATTTTAATATATGCCGGACCAAGTGTCAAATATTCTAAACGCCGCCGTTTATTTAAATTTTTAGGTTTAACAGTCTTTAAAATAGGCAAGATGTTAATTATGCTTTTTTTTTAGTTTTGTATATTTTATATATTTATTTCAACAGAAGAAAATTCATTTACAACTTAAAATTATCAAAATACAAAATCAATTAGATTACAAAATTGATAACACAAATACAACACATTAAAATGTGGCGTTTTAAAATTCGTGAAGCGCATCAAAATCAGTGAAACTGGTTTATATCCAGTTTTACGGTTATGTAGTTTTAAGAATGGTGGCAAAAGTTGATTTCTTTTTTCAATAATTAAGAGCAGTTGATTTTACGAAATGCATCGTCGTAACTCGTGACAAGAAATCCGATGTGTTATGATATAGGTTTATTTATCTTCGGATACTGTATGGATACTCGAATTTATTTTTTCATACATAAATAGTTGCATTGCAAAATTTCTGCCGCTTAATTATATTTTCCAGAACATTTTGTTTAAAATCCCGAGTTTTTATGAACCATTACGCTGACTTTAGTAGCGAACAGTATACCAAAGCCATAAAAGTTTCGGATTACAGCTTCTAGAAATAAATCATTTATTA
>MU184104.1:54315-64479 GCA_016904865.1 Pissodes strobi | reverse complement strand
GATTAGAAAAATATTCGAATAAATATATTTAACCAAACAATATAGCTTTGTTTTGATTTAATAGGAAGATAAACAAACCTGCGGCTAATGCTTATAGACTGACTATACTTATGGCGAATGTTAAAAATGTCGTTTTCGAGGTTAATTCGGTCTTTCTCATTTTGTAACTTGGCATGAAGACGTTTAAGTCCTGCCGTTTAGTCATCTAGACATTAATGCCAGTTTTCCCCACATGTTCTTATTCACTTGATGGATGTTCGTACTTTCTCATGAAGTCATTTAATTTCCTACCGCTCGTGGTTTCAATAACTGAACATTTTTGTATTTATTATTACGCTACGTTAATTGATCCATAGGGGTGTTCTTGACGTTTTCTTATTCTCAGCTTTCCGAGCCGTTTTCACAATGCCGAACATGATTTTGTTGAGATATAATATTATACACTCCCAATTTACGGTATATTCCATGATTCATCCGTTAAACCAATCTCTGGCCACATAATTTAGTTGTTTGTTTGTCTGTTTCATCGTAATTCGAGCACTAATTGTTAAATCGATAGTCACATAGGACGTCTCCTATGCTGTTTAGAAGAAAATAGTATGATAAGTGGTGTGCGTCATGTTATTCATTGCATTTTTTTGTTGTTAATTTTGATCACCAAATAGATCATAGGGTCATATTATTAAAACTCATGATAAAATTTTAATTTGTATTTTTATTTACAGTTGCTTAGATTTTGTTAAAATCTCCTTATAAGATGTTCCTTTATCGTCTAAGTCTAGTTTTCTTTTGTAATACCAGGAGATATATTGACCTATGTCACTCATATATGGAGTAAGGGCAATTGAGAACCACAGAGAATCTCGAGCGATTGCGTTGCATATTTCGAAGACGTTTGACAGAGTTTGGCATGACGGATTGGTCAACAAACTGCTGTCCTTCTGCCAGCTTCTCTCTGCAGCTGGCTTGTCGGTTTCCTTAAGAACCGATCTCTGCACGTTGCAGTTGATGGACACATCTCAGACACATTCACCATTAATGCGGGCGTGTCTCAGGGAGCAATACTTTGACCAACTCTGTTCTCCATCTATATTAATGACCTGCTGACCGAAATCAATAATCCTGTTTACTGTTTTGCAGATGGACAGTGCCCTTGTCTCCCAATTTAGATCATAAAAACCTTGACTAGCGACTGAGACTTATCACCGCAGACAGAACAGATTACAGCAATTAATCAAGATCTGGAGAAAGTTCGAACTTGGGGCGACAAGAATTTGGGCCAGTTCAATGCAGCAAAAACCCAAGCAGTCACGTTTACCAAGAAAGCCAATATGGCGGACCCTGACATCATTATGGCAGGATCGGCCATTCCTTCATCCTCGTCAAGCGGATTACTGGGTGTCTCGGTCAACAGAAATATGTCCTGGCATGATCACATTGCTAACTTCGCAAAATCAGCCTCCCAGAAACTTGATGCGCTACTTCGAAACAAAAAACAGTATACACCGGAGCAGCTGCTCTTGCTCTACAAAGCGCAAATAGGACCGTGCTTAGAATATTGCTCACCCCATCTGGAGTCCCGCACATAAGCACACCCTAAAGCTGCTGGATTCCATTCGGCCTCCCGGAACTAGCTAACCCGGGATCTGGATAGTCTGGAACACCGCAAATATGTGGCCGAGATCTTCCTGTTTTACAGATATTTTCACGGCGGTGTTCCTAGGATTGGCCCCGCCTCATCCCGCTCCCAGCCACGCCTGTCAGACACTCACGACAGACAGCAAGAGCGCACTCGTTCGTCAACTGGAAACACCTAGAACATCGCTTTACAGGGACTCCTTTATATGGGGCACTGCATCACTGTGGAACTCGCTCCTAGGACATCTGTTTCTCCCTAATTACAACCTCTACCTATTGCTATTTAAAAACCATGTCAATCAACATCTTCGGACACACACTGCTCGTCGAGTGACATAGGATCTGCCTTTAGTTTGTGTGCCACTGCCATAAAAAAAGAAACTATAAAAACATCTTGTATTGAAATAGATAGTCGTTCCTCACATCAGTCACAAAAATGTGAGCTCCAGCGTGCATTATTTCGAATCCTGCTATTTTAAAAATATTATATGCGGCTATTTGTTACACATTATCAGCTATATTTAGCACTTTTATATTTATTATCACATTGTAATTTTCTATAAGCGTCACTAACATGCACTTATACTTAATAAATCTCGTGATTTTAGTGATTCAGCAGTGTTGATTGAATCATATTCTACCTGATGACTAAACGACAAAATTTAAAACAATATTTCATATTTCATGATTTGTTTCATTCTTTTATTAGAGTTGTGGGTATAAGGGTATAGTATATGTGATACTACAATTTTCCTAATGGACAATTTACTCCTTGGCGGGAAGTTCTGTATCCCGTTACAACGAGAAGCGTCAAATTGAGATCACAGATACGAAAGCTTTGTCGGAACGTTTGATCTTTGATGGCCCAAATTCTTGGGAGTTAGACAAATGTAATCATTTTGAATACATTGAGGATGCTTTGTACTTTCGTAAAAAAAACAACATTTTTCCACACAGTACCTACGTTTGCGTGCTGTTAATCATTTAGACAATTTATAAATCTATGTCTATGGACTGTGAAACTAAGAAACCATTGCCACAAAAACAATTTTTTTCTCTCTGTGTAATATAAACATATTTAAGCTGGACTCAAAGCACTGAAAGAATGGTACCAAACAATAAGACCCATCGAAAACAACGATAGGAAGAGAGAACTCCCTAGAATGAAAGTTATCCGATGACACGGGACCAATATTACACCGGCATCGGAAGTCAGATATTTAGGCATAACGCTGGATTGCAAACTCAAATGGAATAATTGAAGGGGTTGTAACTAAGGCTACGAGGGCCCTCATGATGTGCCGAAGCCTTGCAGGAGAAACCTGGAGATGTAATCCAGAAATTCTGCGATGGATGTACAGAATGATAGTAAGACTACTTTACGGGTAGATAGTTTGGTTCACGGAAACTGAAAAGCGTGCATAAGAATAACAGGCGCAATGAAAACATGTCCAACAGCAATCGAGACAATTGTGGGCCTCGCACCTCTGCACATTATTGTAGCGGGAGCAGCTAAACAAGCAATGACTAGAATCACAAGACAAAGAGAGAGCGGGCGAGGGAGGATGGCTTAGAAAGAGTGAATTGACATCCCTGACAAAACATATACCACTTCTTGTCATAAAATGGTATACAGATGGGTCAAGAACTGACCAGGGGACCGGAGCCGGAGTATTTGGGCCAGGAACCGAATTCTCCGAAGTAATGGGAAAACACCCGGACATATTCCAGGCGGAAATTAACGCCATAGGAAGATGGTGCGCAGTTCAGCCTTGACAGAAACTGTAGGCAGAAATCAAAGCGTTGAGCTCACCAACAATCAGCTCCAGAATGGTATGGGAGTGCCTAAATAGGTTAAACGAACTAGGCAAGAGTAACAAAATCCCTTCAATGGATACCAGGACACACTGGGATAGAAGGCAACGAAAAAGCAAACCAATTGGCAAAAGTAGGAACACAAACACCGCTTAGTGGATCGGAACCCTTCTATGGCATAGGTATGCACACCTACAAGCAAGAGTTCAGGAAAGCGAGCCAAATGGATCAGTCTATCGGAACGTCTTCCAGGGTTAAGGCAATCAAAGATATTTCGAGAGCCCCTTACCCAGGAAGATCAAAAAACCTTATAATACTGAGTAAGAACAATCTAGAGTTGGGTCCAAAACGGAAAATGTTTACATCCAGTACCTAGTGGGTGGACCGAAGCAGATCGTGATCTAAGAATACATTAATTTAGACTTTATAAATCAAAAATACTGAATTAGTTTCCCCTAATCCTACCAAAAGTACATTATACGGTGCTTTTATTTAATGCCCACTACCAATATTTTTTGAAACTGGGACCGAGTAATGGTTACTTAAATGCTACGTTATAGTATCAAATTGACAAATAAAAAAATCAAAATGGCCGCTAGGCCCCATTTTAAAATAAAACGATAATTGGGAAGGGATGGCTTGAGCTACATCATTTTGAAGCTCTAAGCCAGTACTTTATAATACAAAATGGTGAAATTTGTAATGTTATTAAATAAGAGAAAAAAATCTTAAATCAAAAGATGCTGGAAATTTAGGCCCTGTACTTTTCGACACATAGAAAGTCTGCTGCAGGTTCAATCAACATCTTTTGTTTCAAATACCTCCCCATAAAAAGAAGTCCAATGGAGTCAAATCGAGTTACCGAGCCGGCTATTCCGTAGGATCCCGACGACCAATCCATCAACGACCATGGAAAGTAGTATCTAAATAATTACGCACACTTTTAGAGTAATGCGGGGAGCTCTATCCTATACAATTTCCATATCGAACTCGTCTAGATTTTCCTAAATTATTTCGGTGATAAGGTGATCGATGGCATTTGCCAGCGTATCCAAATATAATTCTCCTATGAAGATGTCATACGATGTGGTTTCCTAATATTTCACCCCAAACATTTTTTTGTTGCGGATACTGGGTATGGGTCTCCTTAAAAACATGTTAGTTGGGGTTAATCCATCAACGACCATGGAAATTAGTATAAAGGTGTTTGAGGAGTGAACCTGCAGCAGACTTTTTAGTGTCAAGAAGTACAGGGCTTTTATTTCCAGCATCTTTTGAGCTGAATAGCTTGGGTTTGTGTCTATAATGTATCTAGTTTGAAAGGGGGGGGGGGGGGGTTACGGTGAAAATAACCCCGCAAGGGGATTACTTGATAGTATTATTAGAACTTATTGTATGTTTAAATATTCAAGACACTCATGCGAAAAAAAAATCTAGGCAATGGTGATAAATGGCATACCATCAAATATAAATGTAAACACAGCATATAAATGCATATAATACGTGTCTTGTATCAAGAAACAAGCTCAGCAAGGAAAACAAGAAATAAAAACTAAAAGCATTGAGCAAGCAAAAATGATTTATCTCTGCCTATTTATGGCAACCGCAATTCCAACTGGCACTTTTGCAGTTACGACCAAGTAACCTCGTCTTCATATACTCGTATATTTAACTTACAGTAAAAGGACGCTGCGAAAGCGCATTAAAAACGTTTCTTGGTATGCTATGTGACATTCGCACGCATAAGTGACGAGTGACGAAAACCAGGATTTTAAATCCGTCAAAATGCATGCTTTTAGTCGACAATAATGGTGCATTACATACATTGGTTAGAGATTATCTTTTTAGGTTGAACCGGCCATCATTAGACGTACAAATTGAGTAAATAAAAAAAAGTAATACTGTAAAATAAGACACTAAATTTGTGGTGTAAGTAAAATTGATAAAAATTTATCTCGAAATACATAAAAAAGGAAACTTTCTAATACTATTTTTATACTTAGTCATATGCTCTATCCGCTCCGGTTCACGAGTGCAGTCTGCTGGGCCTGGCGTACAGCGTTGGATACGAAACAAATTTCGCGATTGCGAAATCCGGCAACACTGTCGGCGGCTACTCAGAACGTCTTGTCAAGCATTTTGGACAGTGAGATTTACTTAAGCTAGATGTATGTTGATATGGTTTTTCTTTTCACATTTGGAAAAATCGTTAACCGATTTGCTGCAACGGGATATTTTGAAGGATAGCGATTTTTATCTTAGTGACGAGGATGAAGAGCTTCGATAACGAAAATAGCTGATGACATTTCGTTGATTGCAGAACCCGAATCAGAGACTGACCCTGATGATGACGTCCCATTTAGTTATGATAACTGGTAGAAAAACGATATTGAATTTATTTTTTACGACCCTCCAATCAAATGAATAGCCGCTGATGCTCATGAATTTTGGACACCTTTAGATTATTTTTCTCAGAATTTCTGGAACAATTCATCTTCCCAAAGTAATATTCGCCTAAGCAAACAAACGAGAAGAGAACTTTGAACGCAACAGCAGAAGACAGAAGGCACTCATGTGATGATGGGAATGTTTTCATTGCTACGACTGCATCTTTAGTTCCTGAAAGTGAAATACGAATCATTACCCATGAGATAACGTTTGACTGTTCCGGGAGAAACTCAAGTGGCAAACAAGCTTTGGAAAGTTCAACAAACCCTTGATATCCGTAACAAGTGTGTTAGTCTCCAAGGATCTATGGCATTATCAATTGACGAGTAGATGATAACCTTTTACAGGTACAGTAAGATTGCGCCAATACGTAAAAAATATACCTAACCCTGTAGGTCTAAAAAACTTCGTGCTAGCTGAATGAACAGGGCTGATGTTAGATTTTTTTTACCTGCCGAGGTGCCAACACTGTACCTGCGCCTGACAAAATCTTGGGAATTGGAGGCTCTCTAGTAAAAACAGACATAGTGCCAGGAAAAATACTATACTTACTTAATTCAATAAGTTCATTTGATTACTTTTTAGCCGTCTACCTTCCTTCCTTGCTGTGGGTACCATAATGACAACTGAATTCCAAAAGCACTTAGGTGCAAAATAAAGAACGATCAGAATCTGCTCTAAGAAGATCGCAGATCTGACGATGAATGCATTGGATCTGATAACGAAAGTATTAAATTTAGAATATGGTTGGTATTAATACGCTATGGAAAAAATTATTGATATTAATACAATATGTAGACTGTAAAAGACCATCTTGCTTTTTTGGTGAACAAGCAACACCTTTTAAAGAAAATAAATTGATAACTGTTAATGATTTACGGATAGAAACCTAATATGTACTTACAAACGGCAAATGAAAAGCACTGACCGACAATGGTAAATTTCCCTTGAGGCAGTCTTCGCCGGCCGGCCTTGATTTCTGACTGATTTAATATTCTGGGAATTGTGATACATGACCCGATTTTAAGTTATCAGGAAGGTAATTTGATTTCGCACAATGTTCTCGATTACTGCTGCCTTTCCTGCACCGAAAGGGGGGCCACCAAATCACATGAAGGTTCTGGGGACAACCGCAAGCCATACACATGTCGATATGGATAGCGTAGACGTGCTGTTGTCCGTTTTACATGATTCCACTGCACCCGCAAGGTGCAAAAATGATACCAATATTGAGCATCCAAAAATAACTAAATAAAGCGCGAAATATTCAATTGCAATTCTTAATATCAAACGCAATGGATAGATAATAGATGCGTTACGATGGCTTTTACGTTTTCGGAGGCGACACCAGTAACTACTGTTCTAAGACGGGCCAAAAAAAAAAAGTACTCTCCTGTGCCTTGTTCAAAGACAGTTTTCAAGTACAATCAATCAATGGAGGGTGTGGATCTGTGCGACCGATTGATTTCGTACTATAGGATGAGGACCAAAAAATAGCCTGTGCGACTATTTCGACATTTTATTGATGTGGCAGTAACCAATTCCTGGACCGAGTACTGCCAAGATCGCCAGGCATTCGATGATAGAAAAGCAGCGATAATAAATTGATTTAATTACTACATTTTAAACTGTATGTTGGAAGGACTCTTGCTTTAGGTGGAAAAACTAGAAATCGGAGAGCTGCTACTTCAAACGAGGTGAACAATCATTAATGAGGAATCTGTCCCTGGTACAAAAGGATCCAAAGTTGTTGTTTTACCACCAAAGTGATCATTTGCCAATGTGTACAGTGGGCGATAAAAAAACGTTACATGCGTTGCCGAAATCCTGATTTCAATAAAAGAAAAACACCTCTTGTAAGACATGTCAATACACCTATATCTCACAAAATTAGTTAATTTTATCAACCAGCATTACGGAGATGGAAATTATATGTTTTGGCTGGATCTAGCATCAGCGCATTATGTCCGAGCTACACTTGACTGGCTGGGAGCAAGAAACATTCCTTATGTGCCCAGGATTGATAACCCCTCAATGTCCCTTAAGCCAAGGCAGTTGAATTTTTTGAGATTGAACGATTGGTTCAGAAAGTCTGCGGCAACGGTTGAGGAGCTCAAACTAACCCGAAACGAGCAGGTACTCCAGCAGCGAATCTTCCGAGAAGTAAGAGAAATTAATATACATAACGCCCAAAACCTCATGAGACCAGTTAGACATGTACACGGACTTATTGAACAACAGGAACCTTTAGCAGCAATAAGCTAAATGATTTTTGTTATAAATATATTGAAGAAAAGTTTATTCAGTTTCAGAAAAATAATGCCAAACTTTTTCTCAAAACTTTTGTTACAAGGGTTAAGAGCAGCAATCAGAGAACGGACTGATCAGGCCCTCTAAAGAGAGGGGAGGATCTTTAAGGATGGCAGACAGGCCAAGAATTTTATTGCCCAGCTTGATGAAACCAGGACAAAATGACCCCCTGGCTAGAAATAGGCGATCTTTGGGCAACCTGGTCGAGGTCATTACAGGGCACTGCCGTCTGAGAAGGCATATGAGCCTGATGGACCTTGAGAGCGTTACTTGCCGCGGGTGCGGGTAGGAGGATGAATCCGCTCTTCATACGCTGCCTTTGCAAGTGTGAGGTTCGCTCGGCAATTTTGCATGAGCAGGAGAGTGTGTGGCTGCCATGAAGAGAAGTCCTGAGCTTCATCAGGAGGTCTGGATGACTAGAGTGGTCTGGAGGTGAGCTGGTGCTTTAGAGGCGATCTGGGGGATACTGCAAGGGCGCTCCGGGTCTATCAGCAAGGCCCTTTGACCTCTTCTCTATTTCTATTACTACTACTACTACTACTGAGTCTTTTTAATATATTTGGTTAATTTTAACATGTTTTTTAGGCCGAGCGCTCGGAGCTAGCTCTATTCCACCCGAGAACTAATGATCGAGCACTACGGCTTATCGCTCCATTCCAGGTTGTGAAATCGAACGCAGCTTATAATTTTAATAATAAACTGATACTTTTTTAAATTTTAGCATTTTTTTATTTTTCGTCATAAAATGTACACATTAAACTTAAACCTAATGGCTTTATTTTATTTTGTATAATAGAGACTTTCTTATTTCCACTTTCAGTAGATCACACTTATTCTCGATACTTTCATATGGTATCGATAGAATTATCGATGCTTTTATATTTATTTCTATTTTTGTGTCGGTATCGATACTGTTATCGTGGTGTCCTTAGTTGCTGGAGTTAGGACTTAGAACAACTTTGGCAATGTTATTGTGGTGTCCCTAGTTGCTGGAGTTAGGACTTAGAACAACTTTGGCAAACTGGACTTTTTGCAAGATCAATAAACCGTTGCATTATTACACAGTAAAAACCTACTTACAAAGTGTTTTAATAACGTTCGTAAATAATAATAATATCGCTTCTATGATGGGAGAAAATCAGCTTGCCTTTTCTCTTTCGTCACCTTAACGCTCTGTACTGTTCCTACATGAGCTTCGTATGGTGCAAAGGTAATTAAATCGACAAAAAACCCTAGTCTCAGACTGGTTAGTGGTTCTCAACCATTTGATTGGCTTGTTTGCTTTAAAAATGATATGCGTGAAACTGAATCAATCAGATATCATGAATTTTGTTGAGCAATAGCATACACAACAACAAATAAATATGTAACAACGTTCGTTAAGGCTTGTTATCGATATGCAGAACGTTAAGAAATATATATCTCTATATATAGTATCATGGTATGATTTTTTGCTTTGTTCGGTTCAAAAATCGTTTAATTAAACCTTGGAAGAAATAAGATTGTGAAATTATTGAAACTCTTTAGATGCATCACTATAGTTTATGGCGTCATAATTCATTTGATGTTTATGTTTTGCCTTCGGACAAAAGGCTCGTGGTGATAACCGAGACGATAAGTCGTTTGAATGTGCATTTTTCTCCTCCTTTCAATGATAGTTGCGGTCAATAAAATTCCACTGCTGAAATTACAAAATTTTATAACCTTCAGATGTCCCATAACTTTCGATAAACAACAAACACATTATTGTGAATAGCAGCTAAATGGAGTTTTCTGGAAGAGGCTTTTGCAAATGTTTATAAGGTTATTTGTCTGGCGATATCGAATCTCTAACCGAGGTTGTTACTTTTTTTGTGTTAAGCAGTATTCTACACTTTCTATGGTAGACACACATAGTACTTTTTCATAGGCCATCCTCACAATTTTTTTATTTTAATGTATTGAAGATTATAT
>MU184104.1:41819-54215 GCA_016904865.1 Pissodes strobi | reverse complement strand
TATATATAAACAATATATAATTTATATGTAAAGCTAATTAATATAAATCGGAGACAAAACCAAATATATTTATATTTATATACATGTCGATAACAGTCATTTTACCTGATAATACGTTATAAATAATACCCGCAAAATTTCCAGGATTACTAATAATGTAATCTATTTGAATAAGTAATTTATTGTTGTTTTAATAATAAATATATGATTGCAAGTAGTGTACATATAGATTGCCTGTTTATGAGTTAATATATTAATAGTTCTTTCCAATGCCTTTGCTTTAAGTATTATATTGTTACGTTTTTCCCGTGGGTTCTTAACAAAATTACAACTTGACCATTTTCAACTAATACTCTCTTTATTCACTATCACTGTATACAATTTAACACTTTAAACTACTCTTATAACTTTACAACTACTATCTATTCAACACTCAATGATTAACTGAACTAACTCCTAACCGACTGACTAACATTGGCCTTAGGTCTGCTTATATATAATCTCCAATCCATCACGAATATTCGGGAAGTATTCCGAAGCCACTCTATATGATCTCGACGAGGCCATCGAGACAATTCCAGCGATCCTGAAACTTCGCGACCGGCCGGGCGATGAGTCATACAGACAGGGAAGCGAGCGGCACGACGGCGGCTAGTTTTATAGGGTAGCACAAAAACGTTCGGATGGTTGTTAGGCTAGCCGTAACATTGCCTCCCTCTTAATTCTGATCGTCCCGATCAGCTACTTCATGTCCGTGATATGCTTTCAACCTGTCGAGGTGGACAACTTTCAGTTTGCTTCTGGGGCTACGCTGAATTCTATACACAACGTCATTAATTCTTTTGATGACCGTATAGGGTCCTTCCCATACTGGTGTTAGCTTGGGAGATCTTCCTGTCTTCCTTTGCGGGTTATATAACCAGACTTTATCGTTCATCCGAAATCCCCTAGAGTTAGCTTGGAGATCATATCGAGCCTTCGTTCGGTCACTGGCGAGACGTTCTAACGGTAGTCCCACATCATTCTGTTTCATCTTCCCACTGGATCTTGTCTGGGATCCTTGACTTGAGGCACAGGTTGAACACTGTCGGCACCATGATTTCACATCCTGGCAGTAGTTGACCCAGTAAAATCTGTCGCGGATTTTGTCAATCATTCCATTAACTCCGAGATGAGCACCAAACTTTCTATTATGTACTTCGTCCAGAACTTCCGATACCCTCTTCCTTGGTACCACTAACTGCGTCTTCACTACTTTGCCATCGGCGCTTTCCCAGGCTCGTTTAAGGAGTCCATTTTCAGCTACCAGGGAGTCCCACTGAGCCCACAGAGATTTAAAAGTAGATCCCTTAGTTGAAATATCTCCCCAGCTTGGTCTTGGTTGACGTTCTTCCTTAGCTTTTAGTAGTAGTGCTATTTCATGATCCTCAAGCTGATCTTTCTTTAGTTGCCCTGTGGTCCACTGCTGATCAACCTTAAACCTGATTCGTCTCATGGGAGTGATTCCTTCTTGTTGGTCAATTCTTTGGCGATGTTTATAATTATCCTCACATGACCTTCTGGATAAAGCATCTGTATTACTATGCCATCTTCCTTCCCTGTGCTTAGCCTTAAAGTTATATTGTTTCAACTCTTCCTGAATTGGCTTTGAACTGCTGTTGTCTCTGGATGGAGCTGTAGGTCCTAGTTGTACTCGACAGTCTCTCTTAAAATGCCCAATGTTGCCACATATATAGCACTGATTTGAAACATTTCGGTTACGTGGCCTATCTTCTAGTGGCTCCCGGAATCTTTGTACTTGACAGTCCCTTTTGAAATGCCCAGTCCTGCCGCATCTATAGCACTTATTTATAGCTAGGTTGTTAGGCTAGCCGTAACAATATGTATTTAAAAATGGGTTTTATCTTTGGGAGTCTTTGGTTATGGTAGTTGCAAGGGTGGTTGAGTATAAATAACACCAATTATAGCGTCAAAATTGGATTTTCTTTAAAATGTTTCCTGGACATGTTTTTTTTACTTTTCCTACATTTTTGTGTGAATGTATTCATATATAAAGCAGACCTCAGACAATTTCACCATTCTCCCACTGATTTCATGGGGCAAGAATATTGTACAAGTTTGTTCCTTATATTCCAAATATTTGAACAGTTAATTCTACGTTCTAGAAACTTTAAAAACAAAATTTGTACGCATTTGAAAAACCTTCAGTAATACTTAATAAATCTAGTTATACAGGGCGAGTAAAAAATTAATTTTTCTATGAAATACGCCATTTTATTCTAATGGATACAATATCTCGAAAAGCGTTAATTTCAATATGACAGTAATATACAGGGTACGCCATTGAAAAACTAAAAAAATACTATGCTATGAGTTTCTGGCGCACCTTATATATATTCAAATGTATTTTTTCTGGCGGTTTTCTTATATTCTTGCAACTTTTGTTACTTTTTACATTTTCGTGATTAAATGTTTTTTTACTATGCATTTTCCGATAAAAAGACAGTCGTAAACAAAATAAGTTTGTGTTAATAAGGATTCCCACGTATACCTTGTTTTTTTCTTTGTGAAACTGATAAAGTTGTGTATCAGGTCTACTATTGCCGAGATTTGTTTTTATGAAATATCTTTGGATTTATTCGATAATAATTATTATTTTCAAATATATTCAAAGATCTTTCATAAAAACGATTCCAGGCAATAAACAAAAACAAGATATAGGGATTCAATTGTTGAAAAACCAGATATTTGTATATTTTTCTGTCATGTATACAGTTTCCAAACTTCTGGAAAAATGTCCATTAGCATACAAGTTAACTGAGGCAATAAGTTTCCTTAACCCCAGTAAAAGTGACAGCGACCCAAAGAAATATGTGCAACTAATTAATCATTTGAAAAAACGCAACTGCGGAAAGGGGATTTTCTGTCAATAGAGAAACTTTGGTTGAAAACTTAAAATAAGACTCACTTCTAGGACAAAGATTAATCTACGATTCGATACAAAAAATTGGCAGAGTTCGAGATATAGACATTACAAACTCTGTGATACTCTTCATGCATACTCAAGATATACCACAGAACAAAAAGAACACAAACAAAAGTGTTGGAAAGTGACTTAAGGAAAGTAGAAAAAATTAAGTTTCAGAAGCAAACGGAAGAATTGGAGGAGAAAAGAAAAAATTCTTAAGCAATCACAGAAAGATTTGGCAGCTGTCGATCAAGAACTTTTAAAATCAAAAAAGTAACTTTTTATTTATTTTTTGTTTACTCACCTTCTTATTCTATATACATAAATAAATGTTTGAAGATTCAACACCAAAAGTGTAGTAAATTCACAGAAACCCAACCAGGAAAATATAAAAACCGACCGGGAATTAGCCCGAAATTTGGATTTATATGTCACTATAGATTAATAATTGTGGAGGTATTTACGATTTACTCTTTTAAGTTACCAACTGTATTTCCTTTTTTCGATGCTCAATATGGTATTCAAGGATAAAAATCCGTAATACGCAGTAAAATGTTAAAAACAAAACATGATCGATAAAAATGTCATTATGTGCACTATGTCACAGATTTTTACCTCTGGAATGCATACCAATTAACTAGTCTACGTTTGTTGATTTATATTTAATTAATAGATGAATCATATGTTAGTATCTTACATATAGAGTGCGTGCCAAATTGGTATGGCTTATCGATGAAAATAGATGGACGATTGAATAGTAATTGGGAAATTAGATCATTAAATACGATCATATCTTTTTGGTTTCAATTAAATCAAATACTGAAATGTATTTTATTTTTGCTTTTATCGATTATTTGATATTTAAAATTACTTCTCGTCTAAAAAATACCTCTGCTTCTTAAAACGGACTTACAGCAGGGATATTTCTAGATACTGTTCCGGATTTTGTATTATGTTTAAATCATTATTTAGTCTGAACATTTTTGTTAATTTGTATGGCTATATAGTTTTTCTATGTAAAAAATAACTATGTGACTCCCTAACATATTGCCAGGTATTTTTTGTAAGAAAAATATACCTTTAATAATTCAGAAAAAATAAACCGACCTAAACTTTCAGTTTTTATTACATTCGAAAACAAATCAAGATAAGTAACGGTTTAAGCATTTTCTCTTGACCTTCTTCTTTATTATTTTCACTCATATGTATTTGTTTAAATTTATTTTTTTATTTCTTGAATATTTTTTAATCCATCAACAGTAATTTTTTCCATTTTTATTTACTTTTATATATTTTTATTTAATTTTTTTTTTAATTTGCATATTAAATAGGATATTTTTTGTAATACAGTATCAAACTTGTTCGTATAACCATGATCGGTTATTTTCTTCGTTAGGTGAATCGATAAAAACCATGCACACTATTCGTTCCAGCATCAATTACAGATCGGCGATCGTTCTGAAATCGTTAAACGACATATTACTAACAATAAAATTATCAAATATCGATTTAATACAATGTGCATTCTGTTTAAAAACACAGATTTTTAATTATTTCTTATTGTTTTTATATCTGCCATAGTAAAACATTGCCTAATATAAATACAAGATATATTTGTATATATCTAACCTAACCCACTAACTATTTCTTGTTTTTCTAAAATACAATCATCAAAAAGTATTGAACTATTTGGTTCACATTGATCTACAGACATATCTTCACTTGGTGTAATTTTAAACAGTAATTATTAGACGTGAAATATTGTAATTCTGCATCCATGTAAAAATATTATATCCAGTCAACTTAGTTTCCCTCCGTGAAAGTAACTCCTTTTTAATCACAACTCCTTCGTATGGTATCAGTAACAGAAGGGGTGAGCCCTAGCAGGCCGTGCACTTAAGCTACCAATTGGGCCCGTTGTGCCTCCAGCCCGCATTAGAGAACCTCCAGGATGCCGGTATTTCTTAAGAAAGCCCACACCTCCTTCAAACTAACACGACACATTGAATTTGGTGTTGGAGTCTTGCACACGCGAAGGTGGGGCATTCCGTAAGGAGATGGTCTGGGATATCATCGTCCCCCATGCACCATCTACACTCCTGCTCGTCTGCAATTATCCGCAGAGTCACGTGTCATCTAAGCCTACAGTGTCCCGTATATAATCCTACAAGGGTCATGCTACCTTCCTAGGTAGGCACAACAACCCTCTGGCGAGACTTCGCGGGCCCATGTATCATGAGCCTCGCCTGTCTCATCCCCGGAGCCGTTCGCCATACTTCTTCGGTCCGATCCTCCGTCCAGGCCTCCTAAGCTCTTTCGCGAACACTCTGGGCGATCCCCACACAGGATCAGTATCCGCGTGTGGAGCCTTTTCTGGCTAAGGCGTCAGCGGCCTCGTTTCCCGGTACAACCGAGTGTTTCGATACCCAGACCAGCGTAACCTTTTTAAGCAAGTTCAATCAGCCAGCTCCTGCACTCCCTCACCAACAAGGTGCGCGCTCGGACCGACTTCAGCGCCATGAGTGCGGCCTTGCTCTCGGAGCAGAAGAAAATCTTCCCGCTACCGACATTGAGCCTTAACGACTCCCAGACCCCCATGATGATCGCAAAAATTTCCGCTTGGAAAACCATAGTGTGCTCGTCTTTGTATGGTAATCCTATTGAAGAAAGGCGTCGTATAATATCTTTTTTTTCTCCATGAAGGAGTTGATTGTTTTCCAAGTTTCCTGGAGTGGCAACTGGCGTTGTCTACAACGGTAACTCATTAAGAAGAAAGGTCTAATCTGTTCAAAATATTTCTCGAAAACATCTCCGTTAATAATGACCAGTTTTTTTTTAACCGAAATGCTAATAAACCACCTTCTACAAAGTAATTTTTGCTACAATATGTGTGATTATTAACCAGCTTCTTTCACCATAGGACGGTATATTTCCACTAGACTATCCCTCTATGAAAGCTTGGCGCCAACTTGTTATATTTTTATCCTGCCATATGTATTCCTTGTTTACCAAAATTTCATCCAAATAATAGATTGTCTCACCAATATTGTCTTACTGATAACATAGGAGGAATGTTTCTCTTTTTGCACTTCAACCATTAATTTACACAAAGTGAGCATTATTTTCTCAAATTAAAATTAATGTATAAATCGGCGTCTTACATCGGTTTTTCTATCATCGATGACCGTGTCTTTTCTTTCAGTTTTTTCTTGTTGTGTTAACTATCCGATCCCAGTCATTTTTAAACACATTTCAACTATTTTTATGATAACGGTTGTTGGGTTTTGGTGTTTAGGGAAATTGTAGACGTTAAGAAAAAAAAGTTTTTCATTTATAGATAGAGCACCTTAACCCTTTTCACAAGAACAAAATCAGAGACGCTAGCCATTTTTACGAACAAATTATTTCGCTTCTTACCAGAAAATAACTACCACTGTCATTTCCCTCTAATATAAAAGTTATTATACGCAAGTGTGCGAACAATAATGTATAAGACCAAAAGCAGGTAATATCCGAAACAAGATTGCAAAATGGGACCTTTCTCGGTTGCTTTCAAGCATTCATCCTTTCATACATAAAATAGTGTACATGAGGTTAAATATTACTAAATGTCTAACAAAACTTCTTCATTATTTAATTTAACATGAACTTCTTTCTTTACTGAACTTAATCAAACTTTATCTCGACTAACTGCCTTTCCGTTCACCCTAAATACCTTGTACTTTACGACTTCTTCGATTCTCTCAACTTAACTTCACCAGAGATGTAAGACTCCAAACATTTGATTCGAATCTCGAGAACAACAACTACTATTTTACCTTCTTCGATCTTCATCAGGAGAGGCGCTACGAGTTGTATTTTCTCGAGAAAATGCGTTAAAACGCCCAAAGAGTCTTTAATTCAGTGTTGAAAAAAGGTAACACAAAGTACAGCAGTTATTATCTAAATATGTGTGCAAACAAAGGAGAAAAACTACTAAATATCTTGGCGTCAGTCAGAGCTTCAACTGGGTAGATGTTCTTGGCGCCAAATTCAAGCAGAGCGCTGACTGGACCCTTGCTTCACGGGTGTGTGCTTGTAAGGCACTAAATTCTAAATTGAATTTATCCTACCGGCGCGGCAGGGAGAACAGAGAGGGAAATTGGGCGGAGGCAGATGCATTTGAGAGGGTGGAAACATGTTTTTTTTTTTAATTTGACACATTGTTGTTTACACAACATCGACGGAGACAAAGGTATATTAAATTGAGAACGATTGATAACGATTTCCTTGACGGGGTGACAACCTGCTTTTCAGCGATTGTTGCATATAACGGAATCTATTTTACCGACAATTCAGGTTCCTGAAATACAATGCTTGAAATGCACAAATTGTTGTTTACCTGGGGAGAAATAAATCTATTCAGAGTTTAAGTATGACTCATTCATACTACGGACATACAGAGTGTTATCACCAAACTGGGGTGTTTCCCCAACACGGACTAATATCTAATTTTAGGTTTTTAATATAGTTGGAATTACAGAAAATTAACGTTTTTGGCATCACTCTATATTATATATCGCGACAATTTGCCTGCGAATCGAAAATTCTAAAGATTCAAAATCCACATTGATCTTCAGTCACATTGATGTACTTGTGCATCTGCATATGTGTACGAGTCGAACATTCCAAATATCCAAATCCACATTGATCTTCAGTCGCTCTGAGGTCCTTGTGTATAATATGTATGACGATACTTTTCTAAATAAGCACTCATCAACCAGGGTGCAATGATTTAAATCAACTTGATTTAAATCAAGATTTAAATCGTGATTTAAATCGGCCGATTTGTTTATTTTAATCATGGGATTTTAATCAAAAAAGTCAATTGTTTAAATACTTATAATAAAACGAACAATAACTTTACTGTAAAAGCTATAAAACTAAAAAAAAATGATTGATATAACACATATACTTACTGCCTATCTATTCATCAAATAAAATGTTACACTTGCTGTTGTAATGTTTAAATATTTTTAATAAAACGAAAAACAACTGTAAAATTATAATAAAACTAAAAAAATGATGGATGATATTAATATAACACATATAATTACTATCTTTTCATCAAATAAAATGTTACATTTGCTGTTGTAATGTTTAAGTATTGTTAATAAATCGAAAAACAACTGTAAGTTATAATATTAAAAAAATGATTGGTATAACACATACTTTCTATCTATTCAATATTCTTCAAATAAAATGTTACATTTGCTGTTGTAATGTTTAAATAAAATCACCAATTTGCCTGCCTTCTCTACTCCCAGCCGATTTCTTAATTTACAATGGACTAATCCAAACGAGGAATAAAATCTTTCCACCGACGCCGATGATGCCACAGCTCCTAGAAGTTGCTTAGCAATTTTGATAATCACATCTGCATTGTTTCCAAGTACATCTTTGTGAGAATCCCACCATTCGATTGGATTGATATTTGAAGTAATTTCGTGTGAATACATTAGACGGCAGGGATTTATTTTGAAATTTAACTACAAGTGGCAGAAATCCGGTGTCCAAATACATTTCATTCGAAAACTCTAGTGCAGAACTAGTTTCTTCTGATGTTAGGCTATATTTTCTTTCCCGAGGATCTATCATAAATGACAGAAAATGTGCGGGTGTTAAAGCTGTTTTATATCTTTTATGAAACAGCTGTATGTTGATCAAGCTAACTTCCGCCTTTTCCATATTATCTTCTAATTCTTTCCAAATTTCTGCCGCATCTGAAATGGTAGTTACATTCTTCTGTAATTTGTCCAGAGCTACAGCTACAGGTTTAAGAATTTGTAGATAATTACCATATTCATAATTTTGCCGTAGATTATTGAATCAATTTTATCTTTATTTTCCTCGCAAATTTTAACTAATTTCGCCCATTCATTAAGGTAAACTTCTAAGCAGTCTACCATGGTGTTCCATCTGACATCGCTAGGTAAAACTAATACTCTGCTGCATAAGCCGTTCATTATATTAAGGAAATATGATTTAAATTAAAAAAAATCTGATTTAAATCAAAGAAATCTGATTTAAATAAAAAAAATCGATTTTTTTGATTTTTAAGAAAAAATCTTGATTTTTTTTGCACCTTGTCATCAACTATCTCCTAGCTTCGTAAAAAACGATCTGTGTTTTGCCATATTGTGGGCTCTTTACCTTTCATTTTCAACATCACTATTTGACGCCGGGCAGGCTTAATTTTTTTTCCTATTTCGGATATTTCCTCTCAACTTAATTAACATTAACAATAAGTTATTTCATGACTTTCATAGATTATGGTCTACGTCCTTAGCTGCTTGTATTATTCACTTCCACTTCATAACCTTCTCTTGTGTGTTCTATCCATTTCCTTCGCAAAAATTGTTTGTGTGTTTGTAAACATATTTTTTAGGCATATTTAATCCCTATAGGTCATTCAGTCCCCTACATAATTTGTCTTGAACCTTGAGAGTTTAGAACTTTTCGTATTACGTATTTTAAATTCCAGTAAATAAATTATAGGCGGAACATCGATTTCGTTTTGATAACATCGAACTTCCTTGAACTCAGCCGTGTATACAAACATAAAAATATTGTCGTAACGCTTGGTACGTGGAAACACGGTTTTCGCATTATGTAGAGATTGCTTAATTCAATAAGGAAATACCGAGGGAAATACACACCTTCTCTAGAAACTTAGTGTGACAGTATTTGTTATATGTTATCTTCTCTGTAATCAAAACTGCATTGGTTGTTTATATGGTTATACAAATATTATTTTCCCCTAGAATATAATTATTTATTTAGCGGGTGGATTTTAAGATTGATAGTTGATACTATGTTTACTTATCGATTATCCATTCATCTGGCAATTAATTTTTGTTTTCTTTAGCCGAACAAAGTTTAAAATCGAGGGGCAAATCGCGGTATAAAAATATGTACATTGATTTCATAAAAAGACAGATTTCACAGATTTTGGAATGTATTGACAGTGAATACATGAGGGATTGCAAATATTACGTGGATTGCATGGAGAATACATGTATTACAGAAAGAATACATCGGAATACATACATGTATTATAGTAAGAATACAGATTGCAAAGAAGAGTAAAATAAATACATTTTCGGAATGTCATTCAAATGATAGGACTCAACTTAATATGCGAAACAGCTCCATATTGTTTTTCAAGAATATATTTATAAATTGTAACAAGCAGCTAAGCTTTATGAAACTCCTAAAATCTTTATATTAATAGGCAATCAAATTATCTTAACAAAATGAAAGAAGGTAATTAAATCACAAAGCGGCTTTATCAAAACATTAAAGCAAAGTATATGTAAACTAGTAAGTTCACTCAGCGGTAAATCCTTTGATGTAATTGTGCCACATTCTGTTATATCAAGTGACAACTGGAGATGATCGATGCGCTGCGTAAAGCCGGGAACACACTTTCGACACGCCACGCCACTGCGAGCTAGCGCGTTCCGTGGCGTGGCGTAAAATTTTTGGTTTAGAAACACACTATAGGCAAGCAGTCGCTGCGACGTACACCACACGTCAGTTGATTGCGTTTATTTCCCAATTTAATTTTTTCTCGCATGTAGCAGTGTTTCTAGAAAAAATTGAATACGTCAGCAGTACCGATTCTTCTGATTGGGATGAGGAATTGGAAGAAGTTGCAGTCTCTATCTATATATTAGAAAATAAGGCAAGTCATAGACCATCCTGGGTACACGAAATTAACCAAAGAAGAGAAGAATTGGGCTAATTTCATAGGCTGGTATAATTATTAGTCCATATTATGGATGTATTCTTATCGGATCCATACATGGAACTACATGTAAAGACTATGTACTAACATGTACTACAAAGCATGTACTCCATCTTTATTCAAACGTCCTAATATTTCCAGTCTGTAAGCCAAACTTTCGTAAGAAAAAGTTTTGTCGACGAAAATATTTTTCTTATGTCAGGTATGTCTCTTTATTATCTTCACATAATTCAATAAATAATTCATTTAGTTACCAGAATTTTTTAATTCCCGTCCAATTTCCTCCCAGGACGTCTGTCTCATATGCTTATCCCTGTAATCTCAACATTTGACGTTGTTTATACAACGTTCATGCTCTCGCGCCTTTTCAATAAGTAAGTCATCCATTTTAGGATTAAAATCGCATTAAAAATTACTGGATAAATTAACCGAATTCGCTTTTTGGCGCCTCAGTGCTCACCACGCGTGGCAACAAAGGTGTGGATTTCCACATGCTGCAGCATGCATGGAGTGTGACGTCAGCGTGGCGTGGAGCGATTTCCGTGCCGTGTGGTGTGTGTGTTTCCGGTCCATATAAAAGCATTGTTTTAGAAGCTCCGCACTTTTTGCATAGCACGCCACGGTACACGCTAGCTCGCAGAGTGGCGTGGCGTGTCGAAAGTGTGTTCCCGGCTTAAGTGTCCGATTGATTCGCGTGGCTTTCTCTAGTCAGAGATGTATTCAGGAGATTGTATGGACTCGTACCGAAAGACCTACTGAATGCCGGCCGGTGAAAAATCAAGTGAAACTGAGCAAAGTTGTAAAAATATTTTCATAGAAGGAAATTGAAAAAAAATTTGCTATACGGGGTGTCATTTTTAGGTGATACCACTGTTGCTATCTCAGAATCTAACAAGAATTTAACAACACTGCAAATCGATCTTGAAAAGGCATCAATAATGGCAACTTTCTAATTTAATCAACTTTGTAGCTTTGACCGTTTCAAAGATAGCAATAATAGTGGATTACCTAAAATATATTTAAAAATATATATAATAATATAATAGTTCGGAATCTCATTTTTACTACACTTCTTTGGTTTCATGAAAGTGATCGTTATGACATGGTTTATGTTTTCGTCTCGCGTTACGGCTTTTTTGTATCGTTGATTGGACGACTAACCAAAACTAACCAAATCTATCAAAATTGGTTGTACCGTATCGGCACCGGCACCGGTTCAAATGACTACAATAAGCTCAGACTAAGTGAAACTAACCAAAACTTGATTCGACGATTAACCAAAGCTAACAAAATCTATTAAAATTGATTATAACGTATCGTAACGGGTTCAAATTACTAAAATAAGTTGATACTAACTGAAACTAACCGAAAGTTGATTGGAGGACTAACCCAAACCTATTCAAATTAATTATAACGTATCGGAACAGATTCAGATAATTAAAATAAGTTGAGACTAAATGAAACTAACCCAAAGTTGTTGACGACTAACCCAAACTAACAAAATCCATTAAAATTGATTTGAATGTATTCTGAAAAGCTTGAAATGACTAAAATAAGTTGAGAATAAGTGTAGCTAACCGAGAGTTGATTGAACTACTAACCCAAACTAACCAAATCTATCAAAATTGATTATAACGTA
>MU184104.1:0-41809 GCA_016904865.1 Pissodes strobi | reverse complement strand
TAACGTATCGGATGACTAAAAGAATTTAAGACTAAGTGAAACTAACCGAAAGTTTATTGGAAAACTAACTTAAACTAACCAAATCTATTAAAATTGATTATAATGTATCGGAACCGCTTTAAATGACTAAAATAAGTTAAGAATAAGTGAACTAACGGAAAGTTGGTTCGACCACTAGCCCAAACTAACCAAATCTACTAAAACTGATTATAACGTGTTGGAACCGGTTCAAATGACTAAGGTATAAGTTAAAACTAAGTGAAACTAACGGAAACTTGATTCGACAATTAATCAAAACTAACAAAATCTAATAAAATTGATTATAACGTATCGTAACGGGTTCAAATTACTAAAATAAGTTGATACTAACTGAAACTAACCCAAAATAGATTGGAGGACTAATCCAAGCTAACCAAATCTATTAAAATTATTTATAACGTATCGGAACCGCATTAAATAATTAAAATAAGTTGGGAATAAGCTTGGGAATAAGTGAAACTAAACGAAAGTTGAATCGACAACTAACCCAAACTAACCAACTCTATTAAAGTTGATTATAACGCATCGGAATCGGTTCAACTGATTGAAATAGTTAAGACTAAGTGAAACAAACCGAAAGCTAAATCGAGGACTAACCTAAACTAACCAAATCTATTAAAATTGATTATAATGTATCGGAAACGCGTTAAATGACTCAAATAATTTGAGAATAAGTGAAACTAACCGAAAGTTGGATCGACGACTAACCCAAACTAACCAAATCTATTAATATTGATTATAACATATTAGAACCGCTTTAAATGATTGAAATAAGTTGAGAAAAAGTGAAACTATCTGAAAGTTGAATCGACGACTAGACCAAAGTAACCAAATCTACTAAAATTGATTATAAAGTATCTGAACCGGATCTAATGACTAAAATAGGTTGAAACTAAGGGAAACTAGCCAAAAGTTGATTGAACGACTAACCGGATTTGGTTGGTTAGTACGGGTTAATCGTCGATTCAACTTTCGGTTAGTTTCACTTAGTCTCAACATATTTCAAATATTTGAACCGGTTCTAAGACGTTATAATCAATTTTAATAGATGTTATTAGTTGGGTTAGTCATCAAATCAACTTTGGGTTAGTTTCTCTTAGCCTTAACTTATTTTAGATATTTGAACCGGTTCCGATACGTTATAATGATTTTATTACATTTGGTTAGTTTGGGTTAGTCGTCGATTGAACTTTCGGCTAGTTTCACATAGTCTCAGCTTATTTTAATCATTTGAACCGGTTCCGTTACGTTAAATTCAATTTTAATAGATTTGGTTAGTTTGGGTTAGTAGTCCAATCAACTTTCGGTTAACTTCACTTATTCTCAACTTATTTTAGCCATTTGAAGCAGTTCCGATACGTTATAATCAATTTTAATAGATTTGGTTAGTTTGGGTTAGTGTTCAATTAACTTTCGGTTAGTTTCACTTATTCTCAACTTATTTTAGCCATTTGAAACGGTTACAATATCGACGTCATTATCGATTCTAGTAGATGTGGTTAGTTTGGGTTAGTCGTCGATTCAACTTTCGCTTACTTTCACTTATTCTCAACTTATTTTAGTGATTTAAAGCGGTTCCGATACGTTATAATCAATTTCAATAGATTTGGTTAGTTTGGGTTAATCGTCGATTCAACTTTTGATTAGTTTCACTTTGTCTCAACTTATTTTAATCATTTGAATCGGTTCTGATACGTTATAATCAATTTCAATGGATTTGGTTAATTTGGGTTAGTCATCCAAACAACTTTCGTCTAGTTTCATTTAGTCTCAACTTATTTTAGTTATTTGAACCGGTTCCGATACCTTATAATCAATTTTAATAAATTTAGTTAGTTTGGGTTAGTCGTCGAATTAACTTTGGATTAGTTTGGGTTAGTCGTCCAAACAACTTTCGGCTAGTTTCACTTAGTCTCAACTTATTTTAGTTATTTGAACCGGTTCCGAGACGTTATAATCAATTTTAATAGATTTGGTTAAATTGGGTTAGTCGTCCAATCAACGTTCGGTTAGTTTCACTTAGTTTCAACTTATTTTAGTCATCTGAATCGATTTCGATACATTATAATCAATTTTAATAGATTTTGATAGTTTGGGTTAGTCGTCGATTCAACTGTCGGTTGGTGTCAACTTATGCTAGTCATATAAAGCGGTTCCGATACGTTATAATGATTTTATTACGTTTGGGTTAGTCGTCGATTGAACTCTCGGCTAGTTCCACATAGTCTCAACTTATTTTAATCATTTGAACCGGTTCCGTTACGTTATATTCAATTTTAATAGATTTGGTTAGTTTGGGTTAATCGTCGATTCAACTTTTGATTAGTTTCACTTATTCTCAACTTATTTTAGCCATTTGAAGCAGTTCCGAGACGTTATAATCAATTTTAATAGATTTGGTTAGTTTGGGTTAGTGTTCAATTAACTTTCGGTTAGTTTCACTTATTCTTAACTTATTTTAGCTATTGAGTTTGTCGTCGAATCAACTTTGGGTTAGTTTCACAGTGCCAAAAGATATTTAATATTTACAAAGCATTCCGTTATCGTTATATAATATGTACTTATAAAAAAAATCTGACACCTAGACGATTTTTCCGGTCTCGACCTTTACCTAATTTTATTAACATATCTATTCACTAATCCGACTATAGATTTCTCCTATTTGCCTTTGTATTTTTCATTGCTTCGTATATATTTCCACCGAAGTCCGAAGTCCGAATAAAATATTAAAATAGAAATAAAATTAAGGATTTCCACAAATCCGACTCTGTTCTGAACACTCTGCCTACACACGAACGACTGATTAAACTAAAACGCTCTACATGCTGCCAACAATCTGCGGATTTTCGGCGGCTGGCACAAAATATTTGGGGGAGTGGAGCTACTAGTTTACATATACTTTGATTAAAGCCTCAAACCCTGAATCACGAAAATGTGTTTACTTTTCGTAGTAATAATATTACGAGATAGATAAAAAGATTATTCACTTAATTCATAGGCAATATAAAGTAATCATCTGACCACACAATTTCCTGCAATTTAAATATTATGTTGCTGATTCACTAGTAGAGTTCTTAAGAAATAAAACAATTCGCAGTAGAACGTATAGAATCGCCATAATAGGTCAGATAGCCATACATATTTTTTGTTTTACAGCACAATTATATATTTATCTCTCTGTGTGTGTGTATATGCAAAGGAATATTAATTATACCATTAAATTGCATGTTCGTTTACCTGAACATATCCTCGTATTTTCCCATAACAGTAATAATAATTAATTAGTAGCGGTCGATCTCCATCTATTGTGATTATAAATGTTTTATTTGCAAAAATTTTTATTCCTAATTTGACATTTTTTTTGCAGGTAACACGTCAAAGGCAACAAAATTTTTTGTGATAGAATTACTTGTTTTAGAAGAAGGTAAGTATGAAATTCTAAATATTTAACTCGTCGACAAATAATTGTCATAAGATAGATTTTGCTTCTCCACGTCACGTATATTATTTCGGCAAAAGTAATGCATCCTTTATGTTTTTGCAAAATCCCAAGTTTTGGAAAACATTTATGTGCCTGGATTTTTTATAAATACATTTAGTGAACTATTATATATAACTATACGTTAAAATACAAAAAAGGAACGAATGAGTAGGGTGGTGAAATCTAATAGCTTATTTTCTATTACCCCCCTATAACTCATCTCTGAATCCCTGAAGAGGAACATAGTAATTTCTATGCATAAAGGGAGAAATACTATTTTCAGCATGATAAGGGTACTAATGATGCTATCTTTTCATTTCTGAGGGAGTTACTTTCCGCGTCACATAACTACGGGGATTGCTTTTCATCAGTAGACATGTGTTTGTGTGGCAAACCCTAATTTTTAAGAAAGTATATTTCTTTATAGTTTTTTTTTATTTTTTTTCCATTTCATGGCTTCACGTGATCATCTAAGGACAATTTAAACACAAAAGGAACAATTAGAATAACAGAAATAGGTAAAGTTCCATTGACAAAAAGCACATCTAGTTTGAAAAATGCTTCCAAAAAAAGAAGCATCTTTCAACCCAAAATACAATTATAAATAGAAATCTAATAATAAGAGAACAAAGGAAAACTATGTAGGTTGTACAGTGAAAAAAAGTCGCTGTCTGAATTTATGCCATTTTGACAACTCATTGCAGCATTCTTCAGGCACACTAATGATTTATAGTTTGAACAGGAACATTTAGTTTTTTTTTATCCTTGGACATACCTTTTCATGAACAATCTTCTGGCAAGTTTGGAATCTTGATTATTTTGTCTGTATATCACCAAAGCATTTATGGCTGCTTTATTCAACAGATACAACACGAGCGTTATGAAACTCCTCTGTGAATTTTTGGACACCTTATACGATGCAGGGAGTTCATCCACTACATCTATTCAACTTTTAGTAAAGTTGTAAAAGATTATTCTTTCGCGTAAATTTTTCTCCTCAGTTGCTTCATCAATGCATGGTGGACATCAGCAGGACGTTTTCATTTTTTGCACATAGGATAAAAGTGACATCTTTTTGGAATCCAAATAAAGATGTCTTTGGTTCTCTGTTCGGGATTGTCAAGAATTGTGCTGGAATGCATCATTTGTTCTTTCTCAGCTAACGTAGGCATCTGATCTTTCAATAATTTGCTCATAAATTGTTCGTGTGTACCAGTTTTAGTTGAAACCATAAATAGATTATATGAGCCTCTCGACAATATCTATTGGGGAGTTGCTAAAATTGTGGAGCTCTTCTGGCTGTTTTTCTGGATATACTTCCAAGTTTCAGATTTAGGAACGGGCATCAACTAAGGCTTACATTTTGTTACCATACTTTACAGGCTTGTGGGGAATGTACTGCTTGAAAGCACATCTTCCAATTACTCACCTATCGTCACATTGCGAAGCCCTGTAAGTTTGCTTGCAATTATCGATAAATTTTTCCACAAACAGCAGCTAATCTGTCAATCGCTAGTCCATCCTTAGGATTTTCTATGTTATCGAACCGAAGGCAGACCATCAAGAATTGAAAACGATTTATAGACATCGTTGCGGAATATATCCACACCAGTCCCATTCGTTTGCCATAAGCCTCTCAAATTATGACGATTAGAACGGAACATGCCTGCTAAATAAAAAAGTCCGATAAATGCTTTAATTTCACATTCATTGGTGGCTTTCACCATGCATTTATTTTGGTATGCAATGGAGTTTTGCTGAATTTTCACATTGGCCCAGCGCACTATGTCTAGTCCTGTTTGAATGCATTGATTTGAAGCAACTTTTCGAGATACATTTCTCTGTTTCTTGGAGACCCGTCAGTATTTTAATTTTCCGTCTCATTTTAAAGCTCTGTTTCTGATTCTCCTTATCTCAGTCTCCATCATAAATTTCATCTTTTATTGTGATATCCTATTGCGAGTTGATCTTATGCTCGCTCTCAGAGATATGATCAGTATCTTCCACGCTTCCCGATTCGATGACATCGACATCACTTTCAGCCCATAGAGTTACGAGCTTTTTCTGTTCCGCTTCGTATTTTTTTTTTTTTTTTTTTTATGGCAGTGGCACACACACTAAAGGTAGATCCTATGGCGCTCGACGAGCGGTGTGTGTGCGAAGATGTTGATTGACACGGTTCTTGAATATTTGTAGGTTGTAATTAGTGGGAAACAGATGTCCTGGAAGTGAGTTCCACAGTGATGCAGTGCGCCAGACAAAGGAGTTCTGGTAAAGCGATGTTCTAGGTGTTTCTAGTTGTACGACGAACTGGTGCGCTCCTGCCGTCTGTCGGGACTGCCTGACAGGAGTTGCCAGGGGCGGGATTATGTGGGCCAAATCCTGGGAACATCTGCCGTGAAAGTATCTGTAAAACAGAGACATCTCGGCCACATGTCTGCGATGTTCCAGACTATCCAGATTCCGGGTCAACTCCGGATCGCCGACGAGACGCACAGCCCTCTTCTGAATGGAATCCAGCAGCTTTAGGGTATGCTTTGGTGCGGCACCCCAGATATGTGAGCAATATTCTAAGCACAGTCTTATTTGCGCTTTGTACAGCAAGAGCAACTGCTGCGGTGTATAGAGTTTCTTGTTGCGAAATAGCGCACCAAGCTTCTGGGAGGCTGATTTTGCGATGTTAGCAACATGGTCATGCCATGACATTTTGCTGTTGACCGAGACACCCAGCAGCCCGATTGACGAGGATGAAGGAATGGTCGATCCTGGGTTCGTGTTGGGTTCGGACTGTCTGCATGGAGAAGAGCTGAAGCTTAACAAAATATTACATTGAAGTTTTTATTTCGCTAAAATGACGGATCTTAAATTTAAATGTCACAAAAATAGACCTGCTCCATATTATGTATGTATACAGTGTGCTGATATAATGCACAAGTCATGTGCAATATCAGGTAAGCAAATTTACAAAGTTATTAAGCATGGACTAATAATATGTAATGACTGTAAAGGGGAAGAAAGCTTGGATACAAAGTTCAAAGAACAGAAAAACATATTGGAGCAATCAATACAAGATCTTTGTCTTGAAGTCGAAGAAAGAGATAAATATATAGCAAGAATATCCACCAGTAACAATGCTCTAATAACAGAAGCGCTGAACACTGAAATGGAGTTAACTAACAAATTGGAGGAGCATCAGAGATTATTAGAAGTAGCAAAAAATGCGATTGAAGAACTAAAAAGAGAATTAGCTTGTTTTAAAAGCAGACAGTATCAAAGCATAGGAGTACAGGCAGGAATAAAAACAAAAAACTCATCAGCGCAAGCAGTTAGTCAAGTTAAAGAAATAGGCACACAAGTAAATATTACAAGTAAAAAAATAACTGTAGCAGAAATAGAAGTTCAAACAGAAAAGATACAATGTGATTTAAACCCAAAAAATCTGAACATAAGTGACAATTCTCAGGTAAGAATTTTTGAGAAAACACTTGAACAAGAACTTGTGAGCTTAGATAATAAAAATACGAGCGAAAACAGCAAAATCGAGATTAATCAATTAGCTAAAGTGTTTATATTGGCGGACGAGATGGGTAAGAATGTTCGTGGATTCTTAGACGAGCATAATCTTATTAAAAGTAAATTCCGGGTGGAATCGCTACTTAAACCAGGTGCTACCTATGACAAGGTAATTGAAAATGCAGAAAGTGTTACCAGAAATATGACAAAAAAAGACTACCTTGTGATCATTGCTGGAAGTAACAATTTTACTAGGGAAACAAGGTACCCCTCCATCAAGAATATTTTGTCTATGCTTAGAACCTGTGGTCATACAAACATTATTATTACGGGATGTCCATACAAATATAACAATGCTAATAGGTTTAACATAGATAAATTTAATCAGAAATATGAAAGTTTCTTGCAAAAAGTAAATAGCTATATTCCTGGACAAATAGATTTTATAAAAGTAACATCAAAGATCAACTTAGTGGATACTAGGACTTTAAGCTATGAAATTGCAAATTGTATCTGTAGACCTAAGCTACCTAAAAATCTAGTTTTTCTGAAAACAACGGAATTAACAAATAACGAACAACTATTAACAGAAAAAAATACAGTCACAATACCTGAAGCTGAAATCAATATAGAAATGACGATGCCTGATGATGTGAAGAATAATTTGGAAGAAAATAATACTGTCCCTTTTTTATATCCGCGCCTATCTCAAATAGTGTTAGATCCCATGTAGAAGAAAATTTTAACCTTATAGTGCATAACTGCCAAATTTTAACCCATGACAAAATTAACAGTTTAGTTATTGATTTTTTGACAAACAAAAGTACTAAATTTTTATGCCTGACTGAAACTTGGTGTACTATTGAAAGTGTGGATTTTGTGCACTTACCAAATTTTTATAAGGGTTCATCTTTCTGTAGAAAAATGGGAAAAGGGGGAGGAAACGGCATTTGGTGTAAGACTGATGTTACTTGTACGGATATGTGCTTAGACAGTTTCTGCGTGGAAAATGTTTTCGAAGTTTCTGGTATAACATACAAGTTGGATAAAGGTACGAGGGTACTAATTGTTTGTTATCGTCCACCGGGATTTGGTAATTTTAGTGAATTTTGTGATTATCTTTATAACTTTTTGGACTATATTTTTAGACCTAATTTAGATATAACTATTGTTGGAGATTTTAATGTAGACCCTAGTAGAGATAAGAAGTTTTACTTAGATATGCTTAATGTCATGTCCAGTTTTAATTTGTTTAATAATCTTAATGAACAAACCAGGAATCGGTATCAGTTGGATCATGTATTTTGTAATCACAATATAATAATAAAAACCAAAAAAATGGAATATTCAGACCATAAGACAATTATGTGTAAATTAGATTTCGCTCACGGTAGCCAGCAGCATGTACTTGTTAAGAGAGATTTTAGTGAGGCTAACATAGGAGAATTTTGTGAGGAGATCAAGCAGGAATCCTGGAGTAATACTTTTATTGAAGTTGACTTTCAGACAGCATTTGATAATTTTCATGACACATTTTCCTTTTATTTTAATAAATGTTTTCCACTTAGAAAGTTGTACGTGCAAGAAGGTAGGAATTGGGTTACAAGTGAGGTTAAAATGTCCAGTAACAACTTGAAATCGCTTTATCAGATGCAGAAGCACAACCCAAGTCTTGTTAATTATTATAAAAAAGAAAAAACCAAACATTCATTCCTGGTTAGAAATACAAAAAAGAATTATTATCAGAATAAGGTTGACAAATCGGAAAATATGACTAGGTGTGTATGGGGTATTGTAAATGAAGTAAACAACAAAAAACAAAGCACATCAAAACACACGAACATAGAATTAAATATTAATGGGGAGGTAGCTGGAGATAACAAAGTAGTAAGTCAACATTTCAATACTTTTTTTGTTGAGGCACCGAAGAAAGTTATAAAAAATATTCCCTTAACAAATAGAGTAATAGAGGATCTTTATTTTAATCAGCATTCTTTTTTTCTCAATAAACTTACTGAAGAAGAAATTTCAAAAATAATAAATCAAAAACTCAAATCAAAATATTCAACTGGCTTTGATGATATTCCTAGTTTTCTTGTTAAAAGATGTTTGAGTGAAATCGTTGCACCTCTGACATATTTAGTAAATAAATCTTTTGAGTGTGGTACTTTTCCTGAAAAATTAAAGATAAATAAAGTTATTCCAATACATAAAAAGGGAGAAAAAAGAAATGCAAGCAATTATAGGCCAGTTACCTTAACTTCACCACTTTCCAAAATTTTTGAATATTGCTTTTTACATCATTTTGAATCGTTCTTAACAAAATATAAAATTATAAGTGAAAATCAATTTGGGTTCAGAGCAAATATGTCAACTATGGACGCCGTGGATCTGATAGTAAGTAAGATCGTCTCCCACATGGAAGATGGTGAATGTCCGGCTGGAGTTTTTTGTGACCTTAGTCGAGCGTTTGATTGTGTGGATCAAGATTTGCTTTTGCAAAGATTTTTTAAAATTGGTATTAGAGGTACTCCTTTAAAGTGGACAGAATCATTCCTGAAACAACGGAAACAGTATGTATGTGTAGAAGGTGTGAATTCAGAGTATGCTACTGTGGATTTGGGTGTTCCTCAGGGGACTGTGTTGGGTCCTATCTTTTTTATTGTATACTTAGATGCAATTAATAATAATATAAATAAATGTGTTGATGAGTGTAGTTTGGTAAAATTTGCGGATGATTCTGGTTTTGTAACGAGTGACTGTAACACAGTATGCCTTGAAAATAAATGCAATAATATTATGGCGAATTTGTCTAATTGGTTCTCAAATAACTCACTGTTTTTAAATGTTGATAAAACCAGTTATATAAGATTTCACCATCCTCAAAACCGGAATGATCTGTCAATAGATATAGATGTGAGCAGTGGCAGTGTTAAGACTGCTGATTCAGTTAACTTCTTGGGGATCATCATTGACAAACACCTCAACTGGAAGGATCAGTGCTCAAAAATTATTTCTATTCTTCACAAAAGCTGCTATTTATTTAGAAATTTAAGACTGGTTCTTTCTTTGAATCAATTAGTTTCGGTCTACTATGGAAAGATTGACAGTATACTACGGTATGGGTTGTGCTTCTGGGGTACTTCTTCAGAGGCGAAAGATGTATTTATTGCTCAAAAGCGAGTAATAAGAAGTATGGTTGGTGTACCACAAACACATTCTTGTAAAGACATTTTTAGATCATTGAATTTATTAACGTTATTTGATTTATTAATATATGAAATGTCAGTTTACTTCTATAGAAATAAAAATAAATATAAATCTCATTTTGAGGTACACCACAGAAATACAAGAAATGAAAATAATTATGTTATTCCTTTTAGAAGTAGTAGTATAGGTATGAAGCTACCGAATACGTTTAGTGTTAGGGTTTTTATGAGACTACCAGCAGATATAAGATCAGCAGAAAGTATTAGTATATTTAAAAGTAGACTAAAAAGGTTTTTGAATAGCAAAGTCTTATATTCGCTGGAAGAGTATTTTGAGTAACATTTTTATCTACATTGTTTGTTTGTCTAGTATTTATGTTTTTTTCAATCGTTATATATTTTATTTAATTAGTTGAGGTTTTATTTTAATTTATTTTTAAGACCAAATAGCAAATATGCTATGTACTATACTCCTTTCTTTTGTTTTTTGTTTTAACTTTTGTACCTATGTACCTTTTTAAATATGACGTGTTCCATACAATTGTATAATTGTCAATAGGAAAATAAAGAGATACTTTACTTTACTTTACTTTACTTTACTTTGCCATAATGATGTCAGGGCCCGCTGTATTGGCCCTCTTAGTAAACGTTGCTGCTTGGGTCTTCGCTGCATTGAACTGGACCAAATTTCGGTCGCCCCAAGTTTGAACTTTCTCCAGGTCTTGATTAATTGCTGTAATCTGCTCGTGTCTGCGGTGATGAGTCTCAGTCGCTGGTAAGGGTTTTTCTGATCTAAAGTGGGAGACAAGGGTACTGTCATCTGCAAAACTGTAAACAGGATTATTCGTTTCGATCAGCAGGTCATTAATATAGATGAGGAACAGAGTTGGTGAAAGTATTGCGCCCTGAGGCACGCCCGCGTTGATGGTAAATGTGTCCGAGATGTGTCCATCGACTGCAACATGTAGGGATCGGTTCTTAAGGAAACTGGCCAGCCAGCTGCAGAGAGAGGCGGGCAGTCCCAAGGACGGCAGTTTGTTGAGCAGTCCGTCATGCCAAACTCTGTCGAATGCCTTTGAAATATCCAACGCAATCGCTCGAGACTCTCCGTAGTTTTCAATTGCCCTACTCCATATATGAGTGACATAGGCCAATATATCTCCTGTCGATCTCTCTTTGCGAAAGCCGTATTGATTATCGCTGATTATTCTGTTGCTCTCGAGGTACTTGAGTAGTTGCTGGTTGACTACACGTTCCATGACTTTGGAGATTATTGGAAGCAAGGCAATCGGGCGATAGTTTGAGGGCGTGGTTTTCTTGCCTTTTTTTGGAACAGGTTGCACTCGAGCGACTTTCCAAGAGGATGGGTAAATCCCTTTTCTGTAAGAAAGAGAAAAAAGCCTGGAAAAAACAGGTGTTAGTTCGTTGGCGCAGTTCTTTAGCACGATGGCAGGTATTCCGTCCGGTCCTGATGCCTTTTGCGTATCTAGTTCTTTAAGGATTTTGCGAATATCACGATGAGAAAACTTGACTTCTGCCATGGTGGTGTTGATGTTCGGTATAGTGGGGAGAGTCTTGCTTTGGGGCACGTCTAAGGTAGAGTGCGATGAAAACATTTTGGCGAGCATGTTTGCTTTTTCCTTGGCTGTAGTCGCCGTGATGCCACGTTCGTCCGTCAAAGGTGGGAGAGACGTTTTTGTAAAGTTGTTACTTACTGCCTTTGCTACCGACCAGAAATTCCTGGAGCCACTGGGGCATTGCAAAAGTTTATTCCTGATCCTTTGATTGTGTTTGTCCTTAGTTTCGTCGATCACAAGCTTGCACTCGTTTCTCGCTTCGATAAAATATTTGCGATTTTCAGCGGTCTGATTTTGCTGCCAGTACTTATAGGCTTGCTGTTTCCTTCCTACAGCTCTTTCGCATCTTTTGTCGAACCAGGGCTTTCCTTTTGATGGTAACTTGATGGAATTTGGGATGTATGCTTCCATTCCTGAGGAGATTACTTGCATGATCTCTTCGCAGCAGTCTGACGGGTCGTCAGTGGCAAAGCAGACGTCGAGCCAAGGAAAATCTAGGTAAAACTGCCTCAGATCGTCCCAGTTTGCAGAATTGTAATGCCAGATTTTGCGAGGCAATGGTGGATCCTTCTGTATGAGTGGCAATTCACAAACCGTTGTAATACGTTTGTGGTCAGAGGTACCTAATGGCGGACCAACTGTAACCTTGTACTGGTCAGGATTGGTGGTCAGAAAAAGATCCAGGAGGGCGGCGAATTCGCCCCTCTCTGAGATTCGAGTTGGTTCGTCTACAAGTTGAGTAAGCCCGCAGCTGATGGCAAATGCTTCAGCCTCTCTACCTTCGTTGTCGGTCTTGTTGTGATGTTTGAGCCAGTTGGTGTTGTGGGCATTGAAGTCTCCCAGAACGATTATTTCTGAACTGGGGTGATCGACCTGTATTGAGTCAAAGGTGGTAGCTAGTGTTGAGAAAAAGTTTTGGTAGGCTCTATCGCTCGGAGGGCGATAGAGACAACATATAAACTTGGTTAATCCCTTGGCGGTGAACTTGAGCCACATGACGTCAAGGTTGTTCGGTTCGAGTGTTTCCTCGCGATGACATGAAAGGTCGCTTCGGACAAAAAGGCATATTCCGAACTTATATCTAAATCGGGTATGTAAGTCGTAACCAGGATAGAGGTAGTTCACTGTTGTTGTTGTAGAACATACTTGTGTTTCTGTAAGGGCTAATATGTGTGGTCTATTTGCTTGTAGATGTTGGTGTACCGAATTTATGTTTGTATTTAGGCCTCTTATATTGCAGAAATCTATTCTAAATTGGTTCGGTATCTTTGCTGTCTGTAAAATGCGGAATGAAGGGCTCCCAGGGCCACCCAGCGCCCGGAGATCCGAATGGCCGGGGAGTTTACCTCCGGAATATTTTGATCCTGGAAGCACCATCATGTCCATATACTCCTACTGTGAAACCCGGGATCACCAGCGCGGGAGCGGAACGTGATTTGGGAAAACCACTTAGCGCTCCCCAATTCTGGTGGGGTGGTCTTTCACCGGACGATGCGAGTAGGCTTATGCATCTACCACTCGAAGCATCGGCCTCAGACTCATTCCTTTGGCGGTCCCTAGTCTGACAGGGGTAATGGTATGATATTGTAGCTAAAACAAATAATAAATCAATTCTAATAAATTAGAAATAAAATAACAACTTACCTATAACGTCAAAATCACAAACGCTAGAACAGATGGGGTTTGAACCAGCCAACAGCGTTGTAGTCTCTTGTTTCACTGACAGTGTGTACGGTGTACTGCGGCAACGCCTAAATTCGAAGCGATGTGCGCATAAGTCTACATTTAGGTTATTTTGAAATATTTGGCAGCTGGGATTTGTCAAACCCCAGGTATGTAATGTCGGGTAATGGGGGCTGAGTGGCTGTGTTCTGCGATTTGACAAAGGCTTTTGGCTGCCTTGATCATGGAATACCGTTGCAGAAGCTTGAAACTGATGGATTTCACTTGAGTGGTTTAGGTCTCATCTTTCCGAAAGGACACAGCTAGTGTCGATTTGGGGAACGTGTCTCGGGAATTGCAAACACTCGCTTTTGTGTATCAGGGATCAGTGTTGAAACCTTTTTTGTTTCTTTAATGATACTTCTCTTTTGCCTACCACCAGCTAAAGTTACCCTTTTCCCGGACGATACTACCATTCTCTGGGATGCTGGCTCTGAGGAGGAATTGTCTGAAATGGTTGCTGGTGATATCTGTAGGTACTGTCAAGAAGTAGTGTGACGCAAGACTGCTACCGTTTCAATTTTAGAAAACAAATATGTTAGATTTAAGTATGTGGAAGGAGATTCCGTTGGTTGACACCAGTAAAATGTAAAGTTTTTGGGACTGAACGTTGATAGGACGCTAGTGTTTCAGAATCATATTAAAAGTATTGGCAATAAGCTGGCAAAGGGTTGTTATGCTCTGGGGAGTTCCCAGAGAGCTTGATGCACCTTGTGATAGGAAAGTTTATTTTGCGCTTATCGATTTTCACCTGAGCTATGAGATTTGCTTTTGGGAGAGTACCTACAAGCCAATATCTGCTTAACACATGTTATTTATTAAGCAAAAAGGAGCTTTTAAGATATATGTGTAAAACAAAACCGAGGGAGCCCTGCAAGCCATTATTTATAATAAAATTCTAACTTAAACGTCTCTCTATACTAGAGACTGTTTTATTTCGTATATGAAAAGCATAATGGTGAATTGGGTGGAAATACGGTCTACAGCAGCAGACATAGTCGCTTACTTAAACTACCAAGTAAACTACCTTTACCACATAGCTCCTTGGTAGAGAATTCGGCAATATATAATGGTAAAGCGATGTTTAGTCAACTTCCTTTAAGAGTTCGACGGGTGGAATCAGTTCAAACTTTTGACTAATCGAAGGTTCGTTTGCTGTTATTCTCTAAGGGGTACCATTTATTGTCCGAGTACTATAGCTTCGTGATGCATCACTTTTACGCGGTTTTGAAGTGTATTTTTTGCGTATTCATTTACTGCCAAATTACCATTAATTTAGTAACTGATATGATTTTATAACTTTTTATTTAAATTTACCTATTCCATTATTTTGTTTTTACTTGCTTTAACAGTTTCGATTTTTATATTTTGCTCATGATATTGGATTGCTTGTTTTATATATTTTTGTGATTTGATGTTTTTTCTTTTATTTTTTAACTTAGTCTTTCTGCTAGCACCCTTCCTTTTCTCTGATCTTAGGTTAGTATCGTTTATTGGCGAGACTTGTGATTTCTTACATTATGACAATAAAGCAAATCAAAGTAAAGTAAGGAAATAACACATTATATTAAAATGAGTATACCGATTACAGCTATAAAATAAAAAACAAACAGCAAAATAGTTAAATACGTTTTTCTATAAAATTTTATTTATTTGCCAACAAAAATATGAAAAGATTGCTAATATCAAATCGAGGCTGTTATTGCAAATCATGGTATTCGATCCGGTATTTAAAAACATGTATGTATACCGGGATTGAATTCCCTAAGCTCTAGGACATTTTTAGCAGTACTTAACGGTTATGTTAATAAAATCCTGTTTTAAAGAGTTCCTTGCTTCCTAGTAAAATAATTAGATGCACTTTAATGAGATTCATTAAGATACGCATTATCATTTATAATCAATCAAAACGCAACATCACAACTATATTTTAGTTATTTAAGAGATGTAACGGTGACTGACATTCGTATTATACACATACCTTTATTTGATTTTTACAGTTAGCGTCTTTGATCAAAGTTTTACCCCATTTCCTTATTACTATACTGACATTAAAAGGTATTTTATATTATTGTAAACTTTGGCAAAACATGTTTCTTTTTAAGTACCCTTTATAGAAATCAGCGAACCATTGGGCATTACCTAGTTGTTTGATTAGCTGTGATTGCAAACCATCAGGTCCTGGGTCTTTTTTGTTTTTTTATTCTATTTGCGGCCACCATTATTTCATCTTTACTAAAAATGTTGCACGTATTTTCAATCGTATTTGGTTCATACCGCATATCGTTTTCAGTTGTAGCCTCATGAATTAACAACTCTTCAAAAATGTCTGTCTTCTGTTCATCTTCTAAAACAATTTTTGGATTAAGTTGATCCAGTCGAGATCTCACTGCGATAACCAACCCCAAATATATCGTTCTACAGATCACAACACATATATTTAATTTTTAGATCAAAGTCCTTTTTAGCTAATTTATATTAGCTTTCCTTTAGTACTTTCTTCGTTTTTGCTTTACATTCAATATATGTTGCTGTATGCTTTCGCTTCACCAATATTGTAGTTGTACATCTTCCCCACATTACACTCCTGTGGTGCTTTCCGTTTAAGCATTCAGATATACTCTTATTTGTGACTAAACATCGTTTTAAGGATCGTAGGGTCTCACAGCTGAACATGCGTTGGTGATGCTAAATCATGAAAAACACGATCACGCTTAGTGATTAATCCCAACATAATTTTGGGCATTTTTTTCTCACGACTATTCTTAATATTGTCCAAATTGGTGAGTGTGAATATTCGGCAGCCGTAATGAAAGATCAAGAGGATAAGGGTCGGAAACTCAAACGGCTCAAATAATTCTTTTTGTTAGCACGATGCCCCCATAATTATGAATATGACTGTACAAATACAAAGCTTACGCAGCAGTAACGTGGTACATAATAAAAGTGACAAAAGTAATTATTGTATTAATAGGTCGTAATAGAATACCTAAACTGGAGTAATAAATAAATAGCACAAATTTAGAGTACATACTTTATAAAATAAATAGTTCCCATGCATCACATATTCACATTAAAGCTAAGTCAACCAGCAAAGGTGTTTGAAACCAAAATATGTTGTATGTTTTGACTAATCAAGTGACTAATATGCTGATGTTTTGTCTTTTTAGTTAATGGAAATGTAAGAACTAGAAGTAGCTTTTACTTATACTTTCCAGTAGTGTAGATGGTGGCAATATAATTTAGCAATTATCCAGTAGTTTTTTTACCGTTGTCCATATTAGATATATAAGTTTGTTTATATTTGCGTAGGTAAATATCTAATGGTGTAGATTGTAGATAGTTAAATAAATAGCTATTCTAATAATAGGAATAATCTTTTGCAAAAAGTGGTAAGGAACGAAGGCCTCGTGTTAATATGTTCAGTCGAACGAAAACTAACCTAAACACAGCAGCATTCTCTTCTGGACCAAATTTATGTCGCCCCAAGTTCGAACTTTCTCCTGATCTTGAGTAATTGTTCTAATCTGCTCCTGTCTGCGGTGATAAGTCTCAGTCGCTGGTAAAGGTCTTTCTGATCTAAATTGGGAGACTAGGGTACTGTCATCTGCAAAACTGTAAATAGGATTATCGGTTTCGGTCAGCAGGTCATTAATATAGATGAGGAACAGAGTTGGTGAAAGTATTGCGCCTTGAAGCACGCCTACATTAATGGTGAATGTGTCTGAGATGTGTCCATCAACTGCAACGTGCAGAGATCAAGCAGCTGGCTCGAGAGACGCTGACAGTTTGTTGAGCGATCCGTCATGCCAAAATATGTCAAATGCCTTGGAAATATCCAACGCAATCGCTCGAGGTTCTCCGTAGTTCTGAACTGTGATTATACGGTAATTTTTTCTGTTATCGGACTCGATCCTAAATCAAGAGTCCTAACTATTTTAATAGTACTATTTTATTTTGATTTTCTTTTTTATTTTAATTAAAGTTTGCAAAAACCATGATAAAAGAAATAAAATCAGATTTATTTGGTTTAAATCAGATTTATTTGATTTTTCTATTTAGAAGGAGTTTTGTTTGAATTATTTTTAAATTACTGTTTTAATAAGGCGGCATATTTTTAGTGTTTAAAACACTCAAATTTTGTATACATCTATTAATGTAAAAAAATTCAAAACATATATTTTGCATACTAACACAAGATATTAATTTTTACCTAAAAAATTAAATAATAATTTTAAAGAAGAACAACAACTAATAATACCTAGACTGATTAAATAATGGAAAACAAATAAAATAATTATTATAGAATATTATAAATAAAAAATTATGAAAGCATATTCATATTTAATGATTCCATCACAAAAAGAAGTTTAGCAGCCTTGTCATTTCCTAGTCTATTTCTAAGATCGTTGTGGCTTAAATTGTGGGTGGCAAATATTCTTTCTACAACTGCAGTTAAATGTGTTTTTATTAATTCCAAATCTTCATTAATACCAGCTTTAGCAACCATTAAAGATCCAGTGAAAGTGAAAGGTTCTGAGTTTGCATTTAATTTAATAAGAATTTTCATTATATTGGTGTTAAAATTTTGTGCAACATAGTCAAAAGCAGTTTGTTTTTCTTCTGGAGACAATATATTTTTTCCAACTGTGAATTTAGTATCACCGCTAAGAATTGACCTGGAGTTATGGTTTGTTTGTAACGTTTAATTGCAACTCTCAATATTGACAAATTAGAGTTACCAACTTCGAATGTCCTTAAAAGGGTTTCCGAATAACAGCATCTTCCAAACTGAAATTTTATTCAAGGTCGATGCTATTGGTCTTAATCGTGAAACTAGGTCTTCTACATTTCTTGACCAGTATTCTGAATTTGTGACTAAATTATTTGAATCGATTTCATCAAATGATTCCGAAATTTCGAAAAAGATGGCCCAATTAGAAAGGTAGCTTTCTAAAGCTACATCTTTCATCTCCAAATTTTTGGCGAGCAAGGGGAGAATGTGAACTGAACAATCATAGGAAATTATGCTAATGGTGTTATCGTGGCTCTACATTTATTTTGGCCATATTGTCTGTCTCTAACCTCTTAACAGTGCAATTACACTTTTTCTCAGTATTGGTAATGCAATATTTTGCCAAATTTTCCAGATAATCTGCTGTGTGAGATTTACCTGACGTAATGGTGTCAACTAACACAACATATCAATTTTTTGTTGTGACAGGACAGAAAGATGCCCAGTTTTCCCCATCATTACATTCTTACAATTGTTATCTTGTTCCTCCTGAAAAAATTCAGATCCCAATAATTCGATAATTTTTTAAATTTCTGCTGTTTCTGCTGTTCGTGTCTAAATGGTGTATTAGTAGCAAATATATATTTTGCTATCTGTGTTATCAATTTTGACTTTTTGGTCATAAGAAGTTCGTATAAAAGTTTTATTTGAAAACGAAGATATCTCATTAGGAATTGAAATTTTGTTTTGTTCGTTCCAAGACCAGAAGCATGATATAGGGCCCCAATCAGCGCTTTTTTCTCTATCAGATTAGTAGGTCTGACATCCATTCCCTTAAAAAAATGTTCTCCAAAAGTCGCCTAAATTCAAGTGATTATAGCTTTTCCGACTCCAGCATGATACAGCGTTCCAATCAGCGCCTTTTTCTCTTATCAGATTAGACATCAATCATATATTCGGGCAATCAACAATGATGTTTTGCATTTGTTCATCAAACCCCAGGCAATTGCAAGACAATGAGCTGTTCTAACTTTTTTTTTTTACGTACAATGTTGGATCTATTTTGTTATCATGTCTTTTCCTATAAAGACTAGATCTCTGGTAGCATCAATACATAATCACCTGCTTCATCCTCAAACTATTGTTCCGTATCACTACTTTTTGATCTCTGCTCTATATGATCTATGTTGCCTTGCTCATCATCATCATTTTGTCTAAACACAATTACCTCTAAACGCTTCAAGCCTTTCGCCTTGAATGCGAGTAACACTTTTTGATTTCCGTTGAATTTTTCAAACAATATTCTTATGGATGCCAATTTATCAATTTGTACCCTCCCTTGTCTGCATGTCATGGAAACGAAGATATCTTATTACGAATTGAACTTTTGTTCTGTTCGTTCCAAGACAAAAGCTTCAACATCAGTACCATCCATTCTCCAAAAGTCGCCTAAATTCTAGTTATTATAGCTTTTCTGACTCCAGCATGATATAGGGTCCCAATCAGCGCCTGTTTCTCTATCAGATTAGTAGATCTGACATCCATCCCCTTTATATTAGGGCAATCAACAATGATGTTTTGCATTTCTTCATCAAATCCCTGGCAATTGCAAGACAATGAGCTGTTCTAACTTTTTTTTTGACGTACAATGTTAGATCTATTTTGTTATCTTGTTTTTTCCTATGAAGACTAGATCTCTGGTAACATCAATACATAATCACCTGCTTCATCCTCAAACTCTTGTTCCGTACCACTACTTTTTGATCTCTGCTCTATATGATCTATGTTGCCTTGCTCATCATCATCATTTTGTCTAAACACAATTACCTCTAAACGCTTCAAGCCTTTCGTCTTGAATGCGAGTAACACTTTTTGATTTCCGTTGAATTTTTCAAACAATATTCTTATGGATGCCAATTTATCAATTTGTACCCTCCCTTGTCTGTATATCATCGAAACGAAGATATCTTATTACGAATTGAAGTTTTGTTCTGTTCGTTCCAAGACAAAAGCTTCAACATCAGTACCATCCATTCTCCAAAAGTCGCCTAAATTGTAGTGATTATAGCTTTTCTGACTCCAGCATGATATAGGGTCCCAATCAGCGCCTTTTTCTCTATCAGATTAGTAGATCTGACATCCATCCCCTTTATATTAGGGCCAATCAACAATGATGTTTTGCATTTCTTCATCAAACCCCTGACAATTGCAAGACAATGAGCTGTTCTAACCTTTTTTTTGACGTACAATGTTAGTTCTATTTTGTTATTTTGTCTTTTCCTATAAAGACTAGATCTGTGGTAACATCAATATATAATCACCTGCTTCATCCTCAAACTGTTGTTCCGTATCACTACTTTTTGATCTCTGCTCTATATCATCTAAGTTGCCTTGCCCATCACCATCATTTTGTCTAAATACAATTACCTCTAAACGCTTCAAGCTTTTCGTCTTGAATGCGAGTAACACTTTTTTTGATTTTCGTTGAATTTTTCAAACAATATTCTTATTGATGCCAATTTATCAATTTGTACCCTCCCTTGTCTGTATATCATCGAAACGAAGATATCTTATTACGAATTAAAATTTTGTTCTGTTCGTTCCAAGGCAAAAGCTTCAACATCAGTACCATCCATTCTCCAGATGTCGCCTAAATTCAAGTGATTAGCTTTTTTGACTCCAGCATGATATGGGGTCACAATGAGCGACCTTTTCTCTATCAGATTGGTAGATCTGACATCCATTCCCTTAGAAAAATTTTGAGAAATTCTATTTATTTTTATATTAGGGCAATCAACAATGATATTTGGCGTTTCTTAGCAAACCCCTGGCAATTGCAAGTAAATGAGCTTTTTGACGGACAATGTTTATTCCATTTTGTTACCTTGTCTTTTCCTATAAATACCGGATCTCTGATAACATCAGCAGATACATAATCACCTGAATCATCTTAACCTCTTGCTCCGTATCATTACTTTCTGATCTCTGCTCTATATCATCTAAGTCGCCTTTCATCATCATCATCACTTCCAAAATTTTCATTAGTTTTTACTTCTTCAAACAATCTCAATAAACTTGCCTGCTCTTTAACGTAATCCATATCTGTAATACAAATAAATGGATTTCCGATAAAATAGCATCCAAATGGTAAGTTTTTTATAGATATTTCGATGAATTTAGTTGTAAATATTTTTTTTTTGTAAAGTAAATAAAATAAGGAAAAAATAATACTGATGTTACTGATGTATGTTTTACACAAATAGTTAAAAATGTGTCACTTAAATACTGGCACCGGGTGTGCTACATGGTGTTGACTTAACTCTGTTGATTGTTTAATAGAACTTCAGTTCCAAAATGAAGGTATTGTTTGTGATCCTAGTTATGCAAAATGCTATTTGGGTTTTTTGCTAAGTTATAGGCCTTAAACATCCCTCTGTAGGTATAAAACTCCGAAATAAAATACAAGCTATAGGATTGTGTTTATTTTTTTTCTTATTAAGGTTTTCAGGCGAATATCAAAATCTAAACTACTAATCATTTGTATGAAAATATATTGTTTTGATATAATAATATACGAAACTGTATATCTATTGAGCAATAAACCACCCTACGAAAAAGTTCACAATAAAGTATCTCGAAATAAATATTTAGGGATAAAATATACTATACAAAATCCCCTTTGTCTGCGATCTGGTCCAGTGTGTCTCCAGAGCAAAGACCTGAAGCTTCTCGTTGCCTTGACTACGGCCTAATACACCCCCGCAGATGTTTCAACTAAGCCAGCGTTGCCATATTGGGCTCTCTTGAGCTTCAAACAATTTTAAGCTAATAAACATATGATTTGTTCCATTACATTAGTGCAATGATCGCCTGTTATTGTATTTACTGAACTTTTTACATTCGTCTCGGGAACCTCAAATGTCACTTCACGTGTTTGTCTAGACTCTAATTGTTAACATAATTAGTAAGTATCTAGGAGCAAATTACTATGTTTTTCAGAAGAAAAACTTGTCACATTTGCTTAGCTGTAGGATCTCACTTTAAGACGTGGCTCCCCTAGTGTAATCATATTAACATTTGATTCTAAATTATAGAATGCATAAGTTTTATTTGATAGATAAGGAATTGTATTATGGAGACATGTTTTACTGCAAATACCGAGCTAAATGTATAAATGTTCTTAGCCCTAATAACATTACTTTAAATCGGGCTTTTGGCATGGAAGCAAAAACAGAGGGTTTCAGGAATAACCTAAACTATGTGTCATGATATAGAGCAGGAACAGTGTGGGCGATAATATACACCCCTGAGGAACGCCGGCATTGATTTTAATTTCCTCCGAGAGATGTCCATCAATACCAACTCGGATGCTTCGATCCCTTAAGAAATTATAAAGCCATAGAAGTAGTGCTGGTGGCAGGGATGGGTAATGACGCGTCGAAAATTAATTTTCGACGTTGGTGTCGAAAAACACGTCGAAAATGTCAAATATTGTCGAATATTGTCGAAAATGTCGAATATTTTATTCCCCCATGGACTAACATACCTTTTAAAAATACGTTCTCAAAGGTTTTCCAGTGTATCTAAATAATTTTTCTAAATGGTTCTTTGTTCACGATCACGACAGATTCACGAAAAAAATTAAAACAAAGACGCCTTTTTCCATTTTGTTTAAATACATTTGGCAATATAATAGCATATTTTACTGAACGACCCTGCGACGGCAACTCAGATAATGCTAGTAACATGAGAAAGATGGGTTCCCAAGTCAATCTTTGGTACTCAAATTGCAATAGTCATACTGCAAATCTTTTAGCAAAAGAATTGGTGTCAGATCATATTGCAGGAAGAGTGCAAACCGTATTAAAAGAATTTTCATCACCTGATCTGGAAAAAAGTATATTAAAACATAATGGAAAAACAATAATATTAGCTGGGGAAACACGCTGGTGTTCATTTAGAGACTCTTTTGTTATCTTTTTATATAATTTAAAGGCCATGAGAAATGTGATTGCAGAAGATAATACGAAAATTAAACCAAATGTAACTAAACTTGTTATTGATGAAAATTTAAAAAAGCAAGTAGAGGATAGCGGTAAGTTATTCGATCCCGTATGCAAGCTTTTAAATAAATTACAGAGCACACAGGCGTCAATTACTGATGCAGCTGAGGAATGGTTAACATTGCGTTTACCAGATGTCTTTCAAGAATATGACCATTTTGTGAAAAAACGACAGAAACAAGCATTAAATGTTTATTCTCTATCAGCAAATTTTTTACATCCACTTTATAGAGGTAAGATGTTGTCAGAAGAACAAATACGAGATGTTGAAAATTTTCTTATAGATAATTTAAGTGTTGATGCATTAAATGATTTCCATTTGTATAAAAATAACAAAAACTTTTTTCCAAACAAATCGGGAATGTGCAGACTTTCTGGGGATTGGCCGAAAGACACCATTCAGAACTGGCTAAGTTAGCCATGAAGTTAAATTCAATACCAGCCTCTTCGGCACAGCTCGAGAGACTTTTCTCAAATTGGTTCTTCATTCACTCTAGGCTGAGAAATAGACTGACTCAGTTCAGAAAATTCGAAAAAACTTACTTACATCTATTACCACTTGAAAATAAGGGATGAAAACAGAAGTGATGAATATTAGTTTGTTTTTATAAGATATTTTAAATGCCAATTTTTGAAATCCTTTGTGAATGTACTTTAAGTTTATAGTCATGTTGTTAAGTTGACAATTGACATATTTTTATTAACCATCTGCTGTTTTGAATTTCCATGCTTTTTAACAAATATATTAATATTAATACACATTGATTTATAGTTATTACTATACGATAACCGAGACTATAACCAACTTACTCTTTGGTTATAGTAAAACCAAATTAAAATTTCCAAATATATTTTTGACTGTCGAATATGTCGAAAATTAATGGTGTCAAAAAATAATTTTCGACGCGTCGAAAAAGGCGTCGAATATGTCAAATTTTCGACGTACCCAACCCTGGCTGGTGGTAGTCCGTATGCTGTCAATTTGCTTAACAATACGTGTTGCCACACCCTATCAAATGCTTTGGATATGTCGAGAGTCACTGCACGAGATTCGCCGTAACGATGGTCCACAGGTGAGTCACGTAAGTCAGGAGATTTTCCGTTGACCTGTATTTGCGGGAGCCATACTAGCTATCGCTTATGATGCCTGATGATTCGAGATATTTTAAGAGCTGTTCGTTGATCAGTTTCTCTATGACTTTGGACATGATGGGAACTAAGGCAATTGGACGCTAGTTATTTGGAATCGTTTTTTTTTACCATTCTTCGGGATTGGTTGCACCTGAGCGCATTTCCAGCTAGAAGAAAAACATGCAGTTCGGTATAATAGAGAGAAAAATAGTGGAGCTGTTAGTTCAGCAGCACATTTCTTAAGCACTATTGCCGAAACGCCATCCGGTTCTATGACCTTGTTAGGGTCTGGTTTTTTTGAGTATTCGTTTCACTTCGCGTTGGCGAAATACCAAACCTGCATTGAGGCATTCACTCTCGGTATGGTTGAGGATTCCTTGAGGATCTAAGGTAAAATTTGATTCAAACATTCCGGCAAGAATGTTCTGCTTTTCTTTGGCCGTTTCCGCTATGGAGCCATAATCTGTGATCAGTGGTAGTGGGATTGACGTCTTTGAGAAACCCTGATTGACAGCCTTGACAACAGACCAAAAGGATATTGATCCGTTAGGATAGTTGATATGCTTGTTCGTGATCTGCTCGTTATGTCCCTCCTTGCTCACGTAAGTGGTCCGCTTATACAGCTTTCTAGTCGTGATGAATATATTTCGATTTTCGGCTGTCGGATCTCGCCGCCATTTGCGATAGGTGGCATTTTTTGGCATTGACCGCTCTTGAGCAGGTTTTCCCAAACCATGGTTTACTTTTTAAGATACCTTCCATATAAGAGGGGATGAAAGCCTCCATACCAGGTAAGATCAATTGAGCTATCTCATCAGCAGATTCAGAGGTGTTTTGATTCCTACAGCAGACATCTTTCCAAGAAAAAGTAAGATAAAACTCGCGAATATCACGCCACTTTGCAGATTTGTATTGCCAAACCTTTCGAGGTACCTGTGGCTCCTGTATTTTGATAGCAAGTTCACATGTTGCGGAGATAAGATTGTGGTCTGATGAGCCCAACGGAGGTTGGACAGTTACGGTGTAGAGGTCAGGATTAGTTGTTAAGAATAGATCCAGGAGGCTAGCAAAGTCACAGGGATTCTAGTAGGTTGTCAACCAGCTGAGTAAGTTTGTGACTTATAGCAAAAGACTCGGCTTCTCGTCCTTCATCGTCGTTTTTGTTGGAATGTTTCATCCAGTCGATGTTATGTAGGTTGAAGTTTTCTACTATGACAATTTTTGCCGTTGAGTAGGTTGATCTGCAGAGAATCGATTTGATTTCCAAGCTTTGAGAAAAGTCGTTTATATTGGTGTTCGCTAGGTGGCCTATACAAGCAACACATGATTTTGGTTGCTCGATCTGTGCTTAATTTAAACCTCATGACATCGAAGTCCTTAGGTTCGTATGTTTCTTTTCTCGTTGACAACATAACTCTTCTCTAATCCAGAGTTATGTCGAAATCGGGAGTAAATGCCATATCCGGGTTTTTTCAAGTGAACATGTGGAGTGTTTGATTCCACTTTTGTTTGTGATAGACCAAAAATATGAGGCTTGTTTGATATTAGGTGCTAGACCGAGTTAATATGTTGCAGAAGTCCAATCGCAATCGCTATCCTGGAGACGTTCAGCCCTGATGGTCCTCCCAGGCCAGCCTCCACCCGGAGATTCGAATGGGAGGCTACTTTTCCTCCGGAGTATTTTGACTGGGAGGCGCCGTCATGCAATATTTTTTCTTTTCCACCCTGGGAAACATGAACCTGAGGTCATTTCACGCCACCTAAGTCAATGTGGTGGTATTTCACCGGGCGATGCGGGTGGACCACATCTACCACTACTTTAAATTGTAGGCCGCGAAAGATCAGAAGCAAATATCCAGCATCCAGACATATTATGTTCTACTTTTACTGCTACTTCTGATGGCCAAGAAATGTGTTGTCTCATTTTTCAAATTAAGTTCTCTCTTTCGATTTTTTCGGTCTGCGGCAAGGGAAAGTTTCCCTGGATACTGTCAATTTTCTGCAATATATTTTTATTGAAATAATTTAGCCTGACATTTAGTAGAATTTAGACTAACTGCAATTATCAAACAGGTTAATATCACTATTGAACGGACAAGTAATGAAAAATGTCGTTTTCCGTTTAGAATGCAATAAGAGCAAACAAGCAAATTTGATTAGAAACTTTAAGTTCATTATTAATTGGAGGAAAATCGTTGAACTTTATGATTTTAGCCATTTTACTTTAAAGACTGGGAATCTGAAATCTTTTCCTAAAATTCAAGGCCTGTAAATTACCTTTTAATTTCTAGCCTCGGTTAAATAATGTAAGAAGAGCGTTTATTTGAATCAAAGTTAACAACGTGAATTTACTCGGTTTTCCTGGAAATTCAATTTTACCCAATTTATGGAGTTTGCATTGATACAGATTCTCGTTTATTATCAATCAGAACCTGGATTGAACTCACAAGTTAGTAAGAAATACCGTTTTTCTAAATTATTTTACTTATGTTTTTGTCTTTTATAAGATAACGACTCGAATAACGAACGAAATTTAACGTTCTAATAAAGAATAATTATTCATTACCGCCCTATTCCATAATTGTCATCTGTGATCATTCGGATCTTTAGGAGGATGATAAAGGGTATAAAACCGATTCCCTGACCTTAAAACAAAAAAAAAAAAGATAAAAGTGCATGTCTCAAAACGATGCTAATTAAAATATAAGGTTGTAAATTATACATTTACTTAATTTTTCATTAAAAACTCTTGGATAAGTGCCGGTTAGCGATGATTTCTTTTAGAAATAGTCGTCTATTTTTACAACACTCCATTTCCTTATTCAGTGATAATCAGGAATATTATTAAGGAATATTGTTGGCTTAAAAGGTCGTTTGTGTCGGAAATTGCCACTCCAGAAACGAGTTGAGGGAAGAACAAACATCCTTTGGGGACTAGTTAAGTGAAAGAGGCACTTTTAGAGTACTCCTACACCGCGGAAAATGAGCGCATAAACGTAATACAAACATTTATGCAGTGCCTTGGCACAATAGTATGTTTTAATTATGTGGAGTCATTTCTACCTCATAACCGTAGGTAAACGTTCAGAAGCATTCCAGTAAATAGAAAATTAGGCTGTTTTATTTTCACTTGTGTGGTAAGACAAAGTTTAGGCACATTTTAAATTTTAGACAAATGTTGATAGTGAAATATGTAACGTAATTGTCACAAAATCCGGTAGTGCGATTTTTCCCTTTTAGTGGTCGATTTGTGTTGTTGATACTTTTGCTACCTTACTTCCGAGTGCAATCCACCAGTATCAAGGAATGCTGTTCCGAGCCGCTCGAAGGATGACTCCGTTTGGAGCGCCCTCTTGACAGATGTGGTATATATTCTTTTTTGTGGGAATTGGACACTCAGCGCGAGCAAACAGTTCGAATATCTAAAATTATCGATGTTATTCTGACCATTAGGTCTAAATACCGCCTGATTGTCTCGTTGAATTAATTGGCAAATGAGCTGGTAGGTGCATTTTCTGAAATTATCGTCCATTTTGCTTAAAAACGAGTGTGACGAATAGTGTGGTTACCCTTCCTATAAAAAAAAGGTTTATTACATTTTAGTATGTCTATATTGGATGCTTAAAATTATTTATAATGTAACTAGGGTACTTCTACAGGACAGAATTTCCTCCCATGGGGGCTAAGCGTGCGTCAGCGGCCTTTTCTCTGCCGACCTAGAGGGTTCCCGATTCCATTTAGCCGGATAGAGGCTTTTTGTCGAGGTAGTCTAACCACATGGTGGAGACCTAGCTTCGCTGGAAACGCCGTTGGATTCCATTTCTCCAAATCTACTAGATACAAGTTGGATCTACCCGACTTTTTATTATCTCTATTATCGTTATTTACCGTTTGGTTTAACGAATTTAGCGTTAAAGGACTGTAGGTCGTCTGCTTACATGTATCGTAACTATTATCGTTGTTTACCGTTCGGTTTAATGAATTTACCGTTAAACGACTACAGGTCGTCTGCTTACATATATCGTAACTTATCGTTATTTTGCATTTTGATTAGTGAACTTACTGTTAAATGACTGTAGATCGTTTGCTTTCTATATCGTACCTATTACCGATATTTCTCGTTTTTGTTTACGGATCTTACCATTTTTGCTTATCGAACTTACCGATAATCAGCTGTAGATTATCTATTGTCGTGTGTCATCTATTTCTGTCTCTTATAATTGCTTTAAAGACACTTGCTTTCTTCATTATCCTATCTGATATTTTCTCGAGTAGAGAATTCATGTTGCTAATGTTATTCTTAATTCATTTATTTTTACTGTAATTGGCTGTAAGTTTCTTGGCAGCCTCTTTGTTTCACGTAACTGCAATTAGTAACATTAATTTTTTGCCTTGATACGGGTATCGAACTGAGCTCATTTCGTTTATACCTATAGATATTTACCAGGTATATATACATATTTACTTCACAGGTTATCTTATCGATTTAGTATATTTTTAGAAATTGTTTATTGGTCTAATAATATTAGCGCTGCCATGGGATTGATTTGGAATAAATTAGTTTTGTAAAATATGTCCTATTTATAGTGTTTCGTGATTGATTGCATTTAGTCAGACCTTTAAAAATTCAACGGTTGATAGGATTTATTTCAAGATAAGAATTGGGCAATATTAATGTTATAGGCCATAGATTAAACTTAGTATCTTATTTTGCTTTGATTTAATCTAGATGAAATACATTATAGAAAATCTTCTCATTGGTTTGGTTTATGGGCAATAATAACCTCAAAATTAATTTGAGATATAATTAATTGTCTTTGGAGTAGTTGATAATATTTAAATAAACAGTTTAATTAGAATCCAGATATTTATTTTGGTAACCTAACCTCAATTTTCACGCTATTCCTATCTATAGGGTATGTTTCTAAATTTAACTGCCCTGATTTCAATGTGTAAAAAACAAATAACTGCATCAACCCATTAAAGCCAATAGTGCACTGTTGCCATGTATATGGGTAATGTCTTGATTTTTGCTGCTAAAGTAAAATTAAAGTCTTGATTTGGTAAGTATAATAGTGCTGGCTGAGGTAACGAGTCTTGAAATCCCAAAAGAAACTGTCCACAAAACGTATTTGCAGTTTTGGGCTCGGGAACATTACTTCAAATTTCTAACCAGCTCAATATCAGAATTTAGTAAATAGGGATTACACATTTTACGTGCAAGAAGAAAGTAAAAAAATCCGTTGTCTTCCTGAGCATTTTTCCTAATGATAGAATATTTGATACTGGCCAGGATATCCCTCAACTCATTTGCTGATTATATTTTGTACAGAAAATTACGCTATGAGCAAAGATCCGTTAAGTTACAGGGTGAGTTAATTGAATTTAAGCTTTTCGTCATTTTGAGTTTTGGCCCGGCACCACTTAGTATTTTATTACTGGAGAACCGAATAATGTGAAGCACCAGTTTTTACCTCACATGTGAGATTTTTCAAAATTTTGTTTTGATACACGATAACTGTCGAAAAATAACTTAATTTTGGCGAAATGTTCCTTTTGACGGTCTTCCCAACCCTATTGAAATTGGCGAGAATGGGAAAAAGGCCTATATTTTTTTGGCTTGTACATTTTTGAAAAGAGAGTCACCTTGGGTCATTCTAGCGCCTAACAGTCAAAGTCAAAATATGCTTTATTGTCTTAAGTACAAAAAACTTGTTGACAAAGCGTTAAATATACATTATTATTATTAAAGGAAAAAAAAACAAAAATATGACTATAAACCGAACAATGTTAACAATATTAAAAATGACAGTTTCATAATTTGTCATAAGAGTAAAAAGTGTTAAATTTTAAAACAAGAAAAATGAAACACACAAGTCAAAAAATATCACACTAATCTGCCTGTGTAGTATTGTACAATATTGTTTTTTTTTAAAGCATTGGAAACGGATTCCCGGAACCATTTGAAACTTCAAAGGCCTGCGTTGATCCCTAGATCTTGCCCTGTTCCTAACTGCTCTCTTTCGAATAACGAAAACTGAATCAAACAACTGTTGGCCGCATAAGCCCCAGAAAGCAAGCCCGTATCTAGCTAAGCTGAGACTCTACCAACAAGTAATGCCGAAGAGAAGTGCAATTCATTGGATAGCAAGTAGATGCTAATTTTGAATTTAAAGCGCAAATATTGCCGTGAAATTTTAAGGTACGCGTCCACTAATCGTCATCGGACCGACGGACGGTACGAATCGGACGAATCGGATTTTTTTTGTGTCCTGCGTCTACTACCACGGATTATTGGAGTCGGTATCAGTATTTCTCCCGCAGTTAGCTAAGTGCTGTTGAAGAAGCAAAAGCATTATTTCGTTACTGAATGAAGATTTTATAATTATTGACGTGTTGTAAGAAGAAGAAGAAAACGAAACTGCAAATATTGTCCCTGAGAAGAATGTCCGAATATTCTAGATACCCCACATTGTAAACTTATACTCGTGCACAATCGTGATAAGTCTTGCTACATCCATAATTACGTTAAAGCAATGTGGAGGAAAGTCACAAACTAACTAACAAAAATCCTTGCTATCTTCTCCAATAAACCAAAACAGAGTTTTATCCACAATACCGAAACAGAATAAACTGTTTTAATCATCTCCTGATGATGCTAACATGGTTATCGAAACGCGCGTCGAGTGCAAATATTCTGTTTCGGTATTGTGGATAAAACTCTGTTTTGGTGCATGTTGCTGAAGGTTCCTAACCCCAACGTAGTTCTCCAATAAAGTTTGGAAAGGGAAATATACCGTGACACCTGCGTGTTCTTGTCAGTATTAACAGTATCAGCATCGGCAGTGTCCGCACGAAACGGATTTTGATTTCGTCTTCGGGATCCCGTCCGGAAATGCCGAAGTGCGGTCGGGTCGATGCGATAGGTGAACGCAGTCATATTGAAACAATGTAGATAATTATAAAATCCGATTCGTAGGATGCGTACCGTCCGTCCGATGCCGATTAGTGGACGCGTACCTTTAATTTGCATCTAGAGTGATGCCTAAGAATTTAACATGAGTGGTGCTCGCAATTGTCTGATTATTCAAAGAGATAGAAGTTAGTGGACATTTGAACGGCAGTATGTTGTTTTTTTTTTTAATATTAAAACAAAGAGTTGGAGTCACACCACTTTTTGACACATTCAATATCTTGCAAAACTGTGAGTTTCAGGTCGCCAGTCATATTCCCATGTCATAGAATTGTAGCATCATCAGTGTGATTTTATCTTGAATATGTAGAGAGGCCATGTCAGCCCCAGTCTTTGAACGCTTCTCATTGCACTGGACCAGCTGTGACCTCCCGGAGATGTAGCTTTGGAACGTGGAACCAATGAAGAGTGCTACCTCGAAAGATATCGTTCAAGCTTCAGAAGGAGTGTTCTGTGATCCACACAGTCGAAGTCTTTTGAAAAATCACAGAACATTGCCGCAGCAGCATCAATCAAGTAAATACTCTTCAAGAAGGAAAATATAGCATGGTCAGTGCACTGATTTGTGGAACCCAACTTACTTAAGGTGTTAAATTGAGAAGGGTGTTCCATTATTCGTATTTTCACAAGTTTTTAACCTTTGAGAGCGTAGACAGTAGAGAGATTGGGCAGAAATTGTATGGATCACCTGCATCTCCACCTTTGTGAATAGGTGCGAAAAAAGAGCGAGAATAGAAAAAAGCGAGAAGACAATTGGATAAGGAATTTCTGGGAGAAAAAATTTAAAATCATCGATTTATAGATTTAAAAAAAATTACTGATGATTATTTGACGAGAATCTAGCCAAAAATTGTAGAAGATATTTTAGAAATGATAATGCCTTTATACTATACAGAATGAGCTAGTTGAATTTAAGCTTTTCGCCATTTCGAGTTTTGACACGACACGTCACCATATAATATTTTATTACTGGAAAATCTAATGATCTGGTGCAACCAAGCTTCCATACATTAAAGAGGGCAGTTACAAGTAAAAGATACCAAGAAATCGCATCGATTCGATTGAAAATGCCGAGTTGGTAATTTTTTTGATTTTCAGTTTGAAAAATCTATACATTAAACGTACGTGCCAACCAACGCATATCTCAGAACGTAAACCTGATGATCTCTGCTATGAAAAGTTCCGGACGAGATTAGAAAATACGAGATAATCGAGGTTAAATTGAAAGGTGCAGACAACCGCAGAAAGTGTAGTATTTCGGCAATTTTACAAGTTTGAATAGATAGCTTTGATTTTGATGCATTATGAGACGTTTGAAGGAATACGTCTTCCAATATTTTGGCAATAATTTTAGGTTAAATTATAAATATAAACTTCTACATTTAATTGCCGAAATCTGATTCAAAAACGGTTTGAAGCTGGAAAAATTGATCAGGATTGAAAAATATTGCCTTTTTGGTGATTAGATGCACATTCTGATGGATGTTATGGCAGATGGGTAAAATTTTGCTTTTAGCGTATCAGTGCGCATAGTCTTTGAGGTAAGTAAGGAGACATAAATGTGCCTGAAATCAAATTTAAAACGATTTGAAGGTGGCAAAATCGGCTATGATCGGAGAACTTGGACATTTTTCAAGTGATATCCAGCGGTTTCTGCCGAATTTTGAGGTAAAATTTTGCTTTAAACATCGAAGATGTGGCAAGTAATTTCAGAATATACAACGCAACCAATACTTGTATTTCATAATATATAAAACGTGATCGATCGTCAGCGTTCAAGCCTCTGCCATTGGTGCGCATGATCGTCCACGGCCTGCCCAACCAGGAGCTGCACATAACAGATAAACTTGTTACTTATGAGCTATGACACTTAATGAATTCAGATTGTTATATATTTTACAGGTAAAACCCGACGAATTTGCAGGCTTTCCAAGGAGGGCCTAGTTAAAGTCCGCAACGATTAGGGTAAATTTGGGTTTGTTTCGGTTAGCTTTGGTTCGTTATTGTCCGTTTAGTGAACACTAACATAAAGTAGCCCAAATTTACCCTAATTGTTTCGGACTTTGACTAGACAATCCTAGAATACCCACACTTCGGGCTTTGCCTGTAATATAATATACAGAGCATATATATAATAATTGTGTGTTACTAAATGGCATCAAGTAAACTAAGGTTATTTTGGGATACTTTTTTCCTTAACAGTATATTTCAGTTGTCATGGGAACTCTTTTCAAATAAGCCTTCCTACAAAATAACGAATTATGTATTTTGAAAAATCAATACGGGGATATGTGTGTCATTCCGAGAATTCGTGAACATTATTGCGTGATTGAAACTATTTTGTATATTTAGCTATTTGTCACTGGTTCGGCCTTAAGGCTGGAAGTTTGGAATTTTCTTGAAAAGCACATGGCATAATGTTCTTGTAAACTCAAAAATAAGTCGAGGAAAATGCCATCAATTAATGATTGATTGGTTTTCCTTCTTTGGATTTTTACTATCATTTTATTCTTATCATTTTTTACATAATTCTGGACTGGTTCGTTTCTTTTTATGATACGAATATTCATATTGGACGGATATATGAAACGTTCCTCTATAAAAAGTTTGGTCATAAAAATAAGCCTTAAAATTTGTATTTCCTCCAACAAACCCCTGACTCTACTACTGAATTTCCCAGAGAACAAAGAACAGCGTCGAGCCGATTGGCGTCGCTGACGTCAGCGGCGTCTCGGGTATAGGCTTTTGGGAGTGTTTGCATGTCTGCTTCGAACAAAGCCATGCAGTAATAGGGTGTTTAAATCTAAAAACGTAATAATAGAAACTGTATGTATCACTGACATTTTCATGGAATTACCTTATGGCAATATTGAAAATTTGTATTGGCTCATCAGCTAAAGGTATAAAAAAAGAGTTATCCGATGCCGTACAAATCTGCAGATGGACACGAAAAACATGCATTTTCTGCTGTATTGATTAACAATACAGGAGGAGGAGGAAGGTAATAAAAAATATGTGTCGAATTATTAATACCGATAAAACAGTCATTACTGCCACCCGTTAAAATAACGGGTATAAGACCCTAGGGTCTTATACCCGTGGGATCTCGTAAACCGTAAGAGATACCAAGTCAGTTAAATGAAGACATAATTGCGGATTTAGTATGCCCTTAGAACGTTAACAAATTATCTCTCGTTTTTGAGATTTAAAAACACACAAATTCCGAAAATTCCTGACTATGGGACGAGATCAATTAAAATAAATTTCATATTTGCATTGCCGTTTTTTCTCTCCTATAAGGTGGCATCTTTAGATTTCAAATAGGACGTTTTGCCATGGAGGAGCCACCATCAATTTATTTCGATCTCACAAAACCAATAATATATCACACTTTATTTAACAGGTCAGGAATTTCCCATAAAAGGTAATGTGTTAGACAAAGATGTAGTAGTGATCTTTTCAAACTATTTGCTTTATGAGAATATTTGTAAGCCCTATATGATTGATTTTGGGAAATGGAAAGGTTCCAAAAGTACAGGTTCGTGCTTAAAAAAAAATTCATGATAGGCCCATGCCGAAATGTATTTGAAATCTAAATCTAATCTAGGGGAGAAAAAATGCGAATGTGTAATTTATTTTAAATGATAAAATAGATTTTAATTTTTTTTTTCAAAAATGCGAAATTTGTTAACGTTAATTAATAGGCGACTAAATCTCATTTAACGTACCTCGTATTATATACATGCAATATCCTTTTATGCAATACATCCTGTATCCTGTAAGTAAAGTTTGACTAAAATATTTCACGGCTAAAGACAAGTGGCAAACATTTTACTATATTCTTATTCTGCACGTTTTTTGCAATTTCATTATTGTTTAAGCTTTTAAAAATCGCCTTATTATAATAAACACTAATTTAAAATTTAATGACCTCCGCAATTACTGAATGATTAGGTTGCCTATAGCAGTCTGCAGACAGCATAACTTGTTTGAATTTAAACAATCGTGGGCGTATTGCGTTTAATTATATATCACATTATTTTAGTATAATTGGCCGTTTGATGAAAAGTCTAGCCACTTGATGAAATTTTCTTGACAGACGAACCAAAACTAACCGAAACTAAAAGCATTTCATCAAGCGGCTTGACTTTGCAGAACGGACAATTAAATTGCATTAATCGAATCTGATATTTATGATTTTACTCGAAATTCTAACATGATTGAGGGTGATTATTGAAGGAGCATTCAATAACGCATCAAACGCACCGTACTTTCTTATACACAGCATTAGCTTAAAGAGGGGTTGAACCACAGATAAGGAAATGGATCAGGAGTATGTTAAATTGCAGAGTAACCACAACAACCATACAGGGGAGATCTACATATTCGGGGCTGTTAGCGGGTATCCACATGGTGGGGTGTTGTCCCTCCTTCTTTGGTCTATCCTGATGGATGGTCTGCTAGCGGTCCTCTTGCTGTGTGATGTGAGGTGCAGGCATACGCGGATTATGAGAAGCAACTCGCACAGAACCACAGTATTATTTAATCTGTGACAGAACTATCTCAGAAGATCTTCGAGAGGTGCAAACCGTGGTCTATGACTGCTGTGAAAGGAAACAACTATCTGTGAACCCGCACAAAACAGTCATAGTACCGTTCACAGGGAAGAAAAGGCTGGAAAACCTAGGACCATGTTCACTCAAAGGAGAAACCATTCCATTTGCGAACAGAGTGAAGTGTCTAGGAATTACCCTAGATAAAACACTTAACTGGAATGCGAATCTGGATAAAATTGACGCAAAAGCGAAACTGACAGTATGGACCTGCAGACGCGTTTGTTGCAAAACATGGGACATACAACCCAAGCAAATGCACTGGCGTGCAGGCAAACATGCAACCATTTTCAGGCTGACGTTCAAGCCATTGATATGACTGCACAGTGGCTCACCGATAGAAACTGGAAAAGCAAGTCAATCAAAATATTCTCGGACAGTCAAGCGGCTTTAAAGCTCCTGAATCTAGCCGCTGTTCATCCAAGGCAGTATATAGGACTACCAGGAACTACTTACCAAACTAGGTAGAGAAAATAAACTTACACTGATCTGAATACCTGGACATACAGAATATGAAGGCAACGAAAGAGTTGGTGCTCTTGCGAAGCAGTCGGCCGCAACGGCCTTTATAAGACCAGAATCAGTACTGGGTATAGCTTACAACACAGCGAAAGAAGCCCTCTCCAGGTGAACACGACAGCCATTTGTAGACAAATGATGGAGAGGGTTACCGGGTCTAACTCATTCCAAGATGGATCAGGAGTGACAACTAGACAACTACTTTAACTTAGCCGACAGCAGGCAGGCTGTAGTTAGCATGTACACTCGCCATTGTTGGCTAAGAAGCCACATGAACAAGATGAGGCTTTCCGAAGAGACGGAATGCCGCTTGTGCTTGGATGACGAAGAAACAATAGAGCATCTTTTATACCACTGTCCAGCAATGGAAATAACCAAACAGTGTTTGGAAATTCTCAAATGACACTTATAGATTTGAAAACTGTCCACTTCAGAAAGCTAATCGATTTCATGAAAAAGATCGAACCTCTGGTCCAGTGGAAACCACATATTAAAGCCACAATAGACCCAAGTGTCGCAGTGGAGGGCTCCATCGGGGTCCACTCATGTGTATGAAATACGAGAATACGAGGGTTATTATTCAAGGTGCTTTTGCGTCATTTCTAAATTTTACACGTTTTCTAATGTTTATGTTTAATTAAAACCTCTGTAACCTGTATTTTTATATGGTGACTTGTAGAGAACTAGTGCCTGAATTGAGCAGTGGTGTTCAAATAAAGCTCGTCGTCTCGAAGAAAATCGATGAAAGATGCTGAATATGGGAAAGTGAATGAGATTTCAATGAAGTGGTTTACTAAGCAGAGATCCCAAGGAATATCTGTTTCGGAACCTATATTGTAACAAAAGCTTCATTAATTACCAGAGAGTTCCCGCCGGAAGAAAAGCTATGGTGTTGGACACTTAAAGGGGTGTGTAGTGAAAAACTTTCTGCTTTAACCTGAAACAGTTAATCGGAGAAAACGAATACACACCCGAACAAAGTTATAACTGCAATGAGACTGGCCTTAATAATTAAATACTTCCGTCAAAACACTCGCATCTCACGAGGAATGTTCTGCTCCTGGACTAACCCAAACTAACCCAATGTTTTACCTGTTTATTATATACACATCAAAAAGTGCATGGTTAGATTCCACTGTATTTACAACGTGGTTTCATGATAAATTTGTTCCAGGGGTAACACTGTTCTTAAGAAACCGTAAGCTTCCAATAAAAGCGATATATAATGCCTTATCACAACCTTCGGAAACGTGAAATTATATTTAGATCTGGAGCTGGCGCGTACTGTGAGACCCTGGGGCGGGAATTATCTACCCCACTGGGCGAGAACACTACGGTTTTCCACGCGGAAACTTTTGCGATCATGATGGGGGTCCGGGAGTCGTTAAGCCTCAATGGCGGTGGCGGGAGGATTTTCTTTTACTCCGACAGCAAGGCCGCACTCACGCGCTTCTTGTTGGCGAGGGAGTGTAGGAGCTGGCTGATTGAGCTTGCAAAGCACAAAAAGGTTAAGCTGATCTGAGTACCGAGAAACGAGGCTGCTAACGCCTTAGCCAGAGAAGGCTTCACACGTAGATACTTGGGGCCTGATCCCTATGTGCGGATCGCCCAGAGGAGGAGTGCAGGGCCCTGGTAGGATTCTACACGGGGCAGTGTAGGCTTAGACGGCACCTGACTCTGCTGAGAATTGCAGAGGAGCGGGAGTGTAGATAGTGCATGGAGGAGGATGAGGCCCCATACCATCTACTTGCGGAATGCCCCGCCTTTGCGTGGGCAAGACTCAAAATCTCTGGCGCGACGCCGATCGATCCAGATTCAGAGCGTCGTGTTAATCTGAAGGAGATGCGGCTTTCTTAAGGAAGACCGGCATTCTGGAAGTTCTCTAATGCGGGCTGGGGCCACAACGGGCCCAATTGGTGGCCTAGGTGCAAGGCCCGCTAGGGACTAATACTGAACACGTTTCTTAACTTCCAATAAAAGCGATAGATAATGCTCCATCACACCCTTCGGAAACGTGAAATTTTATTTAGATTTTTGTCTCCACACGTGACAAGTGTTTTATAACCAATAGACCAGGCCGTTCTAGAGAATATTAAAAGAAACTACAGGCGTCTCATACGTTCTTTAAGAATAGAGGCGTCGTTCGTTTTTTAAGTGACGCTTGGGATTCCGTGCAGGAAACTACAATTAAAAAGTCTTGAACTGTTTTCATCTGAATATACTAATGACGATTCAGAAAGTGGTAATTAGCCCCTAAGTGAATTATTGAACAGAGAAAGGCTATGAATAACCAAGGTGGAAAAAAAATTGCGCCAACTAGAACGTTACGAGAGAAAATGTTCGCGAGTGGCTTGTGGCAGATGATGCAGAACAAGAATCCAACTTACGTAAAAGAATTGATCGACGCTCTACAGGTAGTTGAAGAATAAGAAACTAAAAGCAGTTTGCCAGAAGATCTTATGTCACAATAAGATGTTTTTGCTTGCAACATTGGAGAAATCCTCAATGTATGTTGAGCATCAGCCAGAAGCTACATCGACAGACTTGTTATTGAACCACTGGAAAGGTGTTGCAGCCAGAAAAAGGCAAACCGAAATTAAACATAATCATGCTCGCCCATCATATGCCTTTTTATTTAATTTTTTTCTAAATAAAATATTGACTAAGAGAATCTGTAATTACGTTGGGGTTTGGAACCTTCGGCAACATGCACTAAAACAGAGTTTTATCCACAATACCGAAACAGAATATTTGCACTCGACGCGCGTTTCGCTAACCATGTTAGCATCATCAGGAGATGATTAAAACTAAAATTAAAATCTACCTAACTCCCTTTTATACTACTGTTTGCTTAATCAAGCGGAACTAAACAGAACCAATCCTGGGATCCCGCTAGTCACGCTTGATCAACCAATACAATGGACTATACGGAATAGGCCCTTTATCTCTATTTAAACTATTCTTACATTTAATAATTTCCATACTTTCATATGCGTCTAATAATCTCCTATCAGTTATATTGTGAATTAATTTTAAATTTTTAATTGTTATTCTATGATTATTATCAAAAGCATGCTCGGCAACACTTGATTTTTCTGTTCTACCATACTTTAAATGAGCTAAATGTTCTTTGAATCTAGTCTGTATAGATCTTCTAGTTTGCCCAACATATTTTTGGTTACAATCCATACATCCAATTTCATATATTCCACTTCTTTCCAATATTTCAATTTTGTCCTTTGGACCACCTAATAATTTCTTAATATTGAACTGAGTCTGATATACTAATTTTAAACCTACTTCCTTAAAAACTTTTTGGAGTCCTCTAGTATACTGAGGATTATACGGTATCGAAACGTATTTTGTATTTTCATCCTGATTAACGAAAGAAGTGGAATCACGAATGGTCTTTCTAAACAAATGCCTATTAATTAGTTTATTTATTAAGTTAGTATTAAAACCATTAATTTTCGCTATATTCCTAATAGTTTCCTTTTCATTATTAAATCTTTCTCTGCTAAGAGGAAAGTTAACCAAACGGTGTACTAAAAAATGAAAGCTGGCCATTTTATGTTGGTCGCAGTGGAAGGAGTCATTAGGAATATATCGGTTAGTGGCAGTATTTTTTCTATAAATATCAAATTCTAGTGTGTTATTATCGTTCCTAATCACTAAAGTATCCAAAAATGGTAGCTGGCCATTGTTCTCGACTTCATAAGTAAATTTAATGGTGGGGAAACGGTTGTTTAGTTTTGTTACAAAATCTTCAACATTAGCGGTTTTTGTGTCGAAAATCGCGAAAATGTCATCCACATACCTATACCATACCCTTGGAAAATATTGGAACTCCTCACTGATTTCATTTTCAAATTTACTCATGAAAAGGTTAGCTAAGAACGGCGATAAACAGTTGCCCATTGCCGTACCTTCAAGTTGTTGGTAATAGTTATTTTTGTATTGAAAATAATTTTGATCCATGCAAAGTTTGGTTAAAGTTAAATATTCTTGTTTGATTTCGTTATCAAAACTATTCATTTCAAGTAATTCACCAAGGTATTGCAAGGTCTGTGGGATTGGTACACTAGGGAACAATGAGCTAACATCAAACGAGATTAAAATTTCACCTTCATTAAGAATCGTGTCTTTAATTTTGTTTATGAAATCTAAGGAATTTAGTACTCCTGAATTCTGTTGTTTTATAGGTAAATTTTCAAACTGGTTTGCTAGCCACTTGGATATATTATAAGTTGGTGATCCTATTGCCGAGACTATGGGACGCATTGCCTTCCCAGGTTTATGAATCTTGGGAAGACAATATAGTTTCGGCATAGTAGGATTACTTACAGATAATTTGTATCTAATTTGATCAGAAATAAGGTTGCTACATTTCTTCAAAGTGTTTTTAACTTGCGTTACCATCTTAGATAATGGATTCCTTGAGATTCTGTTATAGGGCCCGGATTCTATTAAATTATCAACCCGTTGAAAATATTCGCTTTTGTCTAATATAACAACCTTATTACCTTTGTCAGCTTTTAGATAGAAAACTTCTTTCTCCTTCAATCTCTTGATTAAACTCTTTCCTTTCCCAGGTCGAGAGTTAACACTATTATTAATTACATTTTTTGAGATCTGATTTCTGCATGCTTCTCTAACAAATCCTTTAGTAGAGTCAGGAAGATGTTGAATAGAGCTTTCTATATTACCTACAATATCAAGTAAGTTATCCTTTGGTGGAGGCAATGCAAAATTCAGACCCTTGTTTAAAAGATCCAATTCAGCTTTATCAAAAGATTGAGAAGATAGGTTTTCTACAATGTTTACGACTTCCTGAGAACTATCAGACTTAGGTTTCATTTTCCTGAGTTTCTTAAGTTTTTTATTGACGGATGACATTTTCTTGATGTATTTTGTATCAATTACTAAAAACAATTTTCTCTGGAACTCGTACCATTCTTCATGTTCAATATTTGTTAATCTATATGTTAGTTTCTTATAAAGTCTGTATGCTTCTAATTCAAACATACTTCGTTTACTGTACAAATTTTTGATTTCTAAATCCAACCACTTTTGTCTGGCAAAAGAGTGTACTTTTTCTGTAACAGGAGAAGATTTAGGTAAAACAATTTTAATAAAATTTGGGAAAACATTAAATTTTTTACAAGACTTTAGAAACCAAATATCTGCACTCACTAGCCTAATCTTAGTAGAAAACTTACGATAAAGGTTAAGTT
>MU184103.1:130818-160048 GCA_016904865.1 Pissodes strobi | reverse complement strand
ATTATAGTCTCATTTCACATGTCGAATACCTGAGTGGTTTACGCTATTTTCGCTTAGTTGATTCTGCGACATGTACAATATTTTTTTCAAAATCACACGTGACACGTAAATAGTGATAGATAATAGTGCATTCTCGTTTAAATCCGGTTCTGGTCTAGTGGTATCGTGTTTGCGTTACGGCTAGTTAGTCAAAAGTTCGATTCTTAGTAGATGCTTTACATTTCCTATTTTATTGATGTATTTACATATTTCCTAACAACACATTTGATTTAATTATTTATTTATTTACGGGATAACACCATTAACAGCTAATATACAGAGTTACAAAGGTTGGATGCAAAGTCAATCTAGACTACAACAATAATGAAAATATAATTAAAATTAATGACCAATTATGTAAGAGCAACACCTTCTAAGCAAGAAGGCTTGATATATAAATATAAGAGGGCGTCGCGCGTAGGGAGCAGGCTCTGACAATGGTAAACTTTTGCTGCTTTTTGACGTCAAAAAATGCATACCTAAATTATTTTTAATAGTTAATTACTAAATAATTTGGGAGCCATGCCCATCATAGAAAGGAACATAATAATATTTATAATAAGTACTTTAACAATTATAATATGCTATGATATAAAAAATACGAACTATGGCTATTGATTTTTAAATATACAGTGGTTTGTTTAAAATATATCTCGAAGTGTAAATAAACTAAAACAAGAATACATATAGTCACTTAGATATTTTTTAAAGAATGTTTAAATAAGACAATGCAATGTGAAAAAAATAATGTATATTTTTGAGGAGTTTTTTAAGAAAACTGAATTTTGAAAATGTTACCTAGTTTTTTCTATTTGGCCCTGTGCAATAGAAAAGGACTTGCATCACTAGATTTCTTTAGCTTTAATGTTCATTTTTGCAGCATATATTTTTTTTGATACCCAAAAACCAACAGAGAAAAAAAAAAACAAATAAAAACACTTACTTGACTCGACAAAATTTGAACTGGTTGAGTTTGTACCGTTGGATTATGACATTTTTGCACTTGTGGTAATTATCGTAAATACAAAAACTAGAGTGTGTTCCTAGAGATGTTAAAATATCACTTACAATGTTTAAATTGCCTTCTACAGAACGCTGTTCAATATGTTGTTTTAGCAAATAAGCAGCTGCAATATGAACTTCCTCTACAGTATTAACATCATGTAGGCCCTTCAAGAGGTAAGTTGAGTTGGCTTTTGTCTTCACATACAATTTTGTTGCTCTATTGATATAAACAGATTTTCAGAAAAAAATACAATAAAGTTTAAGTGAGCTTGAGGAGCTTCATCAATATTAATAAAGCATATATTCATCTGGATTAAAGTGGATTCTACATACCTAAAATATATATTTACTATAATTGCCTGCGTTAGATCAAGACCTCAGTCAAGACAGTCATTGAATATAACCACCCTAGGGGTAAAGAAGCCGGTATTGCAAAGCATTTTTTAGGTAAAAAGTAAAAAAATCACACAATCATGTGCGCGTAATGTTAGGCACAACCTCTCAAATACAGTGTGTATGACTAGTCACTGCCTATAAAAATAGACAAACAAAACTTACCCGAGTATTCTTGGTTGCAACAAATGATTTTTACCTCTTAATTGAATTTACCCACTGCTGTCTCAATTCACTTTCTCTTGGAAATGAAAAAATTGCTACTTTGGGTCAATTTTTATAATTCCCTCTACATTTGGGAACACAACAGGTTAACACCATGTTTTCAATTCACTCAATACTATTATACCCAATTATTTAAAAGTCAATGGTCTCAACTAAGCGGCTGAACTTAAACCAAAGCTTAAACATATTTTAATTATTACAACACGTATCTAAAACCACCCTACAACTTTAAATCAATATTCAATAATGCTACAAATAAAAAGTGTTTAGATATCCTAAGTAAAACTGAGGTATCAATTCTCTGATGTTGTCCGGCTGCAGCCTAAAAATATCTGGGGTTACATAAAACTTATTATATGTAGAGTCAAAAGGCAGTCAAAGTAAATAGGTAAGTAGGCATTATTATTATAAAGCTTTAAGGGCTCGTTTGTTTACTCCCGGCAGACAGTACGTGAATTTTAAAATTTCAGTTATTTTAGATATTACTAGGTATTATCAGCTCTGAAATTATAATAGATATTTGTGGAAACACACCTAGTGGCAGAGAAATCAGTTGTCTAACTATAAACTATAAGTATTTAATTATATAATGTAGAATAATAAGGAAATCGAGTGTAGTGTAGTAGGGTTAAGAGTCTATTCTCACGAACACAGAGTAATGTCCTTGCCATTAACACAATAAATTACCTACTTTGTATAAATTGTCCACTGCAAACGCACACATTTCATAATTTTAAACACATTTTAGATTAAAAACTCGAAATACTAATACATCCTTTACAGCATTTACTTTCAATACCAACGGGGGTGGCCATATTGACTACTGCTTTTTTTAGTTTCAGGGCCTTCTTTTCTAGAAGGTGTTGATATGAGTAATTATCACAGTAAAGATGTTGCTTAAGAGAAAAATGTGCACTACCACTCCAGCGATCACAACAGAAGGTATCTTCTAAATTTGTCTACAGAGATATTAAATATATCTATATTTAAATTATTTATTAGAGACATATATCTATGCAGAGGACTATTGAGTCCATAAGAAGTTTTGTGAAACGGAACAGTGAAGGTACTTTGGTTACGTAGACCATGATAATAGTAGATTGGGGCAGTCAATCAGCCCATTTATAAGTTTAAATATGAATATCGAACCCATCATATTTCGGCGTTTACTCAAAGGGGGGTAAAGATAGTTGATGCTCAATAACGCTGTAGTCAGATTCCAACAGAGGTAATGCCAATTCCCAGTGTTGAGGTAAAAGCTAAAAGAAGGAACTGCCGAAGAGGAAATACAGCCATTCGCATTTCCACTTCCTATAAAAGGGAATTGGAAGATTGCAAAAATACTGCTTCTCTTAAAGAAAAGAAACCAAAAGTTGCAGGAAAGAAAAAGAAAATAAATGGCAGATATGCTCCTAGAACTACAGCTGAAGATGACGCAGATTATTTATCCCGTGGTAAAAAGTATTTAGACTCAACTGAAAGTTGCACAAATACTGGGGTAAAGGAAGATGACCCAATCGAAATCGCTGAGATGTGTGATATATGTAAGTAAGAATAAATTCCCATCATACCCCGTAGGCTACCCCATTTTATCCCTTGCCCGGGGCATTCAGTTTTTGGAATATATATTTTAACGATTTTCTTGCAATTTAAGCCAAGTATTGTTATGTTAAATACGTTGTAGGAGTCAAGAGGAGAGTTTCCTGAATAAACCTTTTTTTTTGATAATTTGTCTTATTTATACTTATTAAGTAAATCAATTTTTAATGAGGCAAGACGGAGTTTTGCTCCCTAGTTTCCCCTACCTGCAAATCCCGAGCGGACCCGAAGCTTTCGACAAAATGATTATTTTCTTGATTTTGGGTATGTCTTGGGATAGTTTTGGTTAGCACCTGGTTCTTGAGCCACCGTAGCGAGCGAAGCGAGCGGAGGGCCATGCGAAAAGTGAAACGAACGTTTTCGAAACTTTACACATTCGATATTTTGCTGCGATCTCGTAAACGGAACTCTGGACCTTTAGTTTGCGCTAGCTCTGTATCGTTAAGCCGCGTCCACACCGAAGTCGCTTTTGCCGATCGGTAAATCCGCTCGGGTTTCGGGTGGCTTTCGCCGAATGCAGCGACACGTCCACACTGAAATGATAAATAGTGGAATCAACATTAATAGTCCCGTAGAGTTCCGTAGAAAATATTTACTGATGAAGACGTGTTAATAACTGGGGCAGCTTTTTTCGTAATCGCGAATAGTAAAAAAAGAGGTAATTATTGCTTATACGTTTTTCTGCTATTTTTGGATTAAATGGAAATAAATTTATATAGGCACATTCTAGTATCTTTGGGGATTGCAAATATACTGGGGGAAAAGAGATTTTTAAAAATTTTTCTTTTAAGTTATGTTAGTTTTCTTTTTTTAATTTGGGTGAGTTTTGGTTAGTTTGAGTTAGTTTGGGTTAACTCAAACTAACCCAAACTAACCTAGACTAACTCAAATTAAAAAAAGAAAACAAACATTAAAAAAAAATAAAAAAAATCTCTTCTCCGCCAGTATATTTGCAATCCCTAAGGACACTAGAATGTGCCTACATAAAAATTTTTCCATATAATCCAAAAATAGAGGAAAACCGTATAAGCAATAATTACCAAAAAAGAAAAATAAGAGATTTTCGCTGCGACCAAGTCTTCGGAGCAGAACTCGGGAGTCGTTATGGTGGAACAAACTTAATTAACAATCTGATTATTGGCGACAGATACATTTTGAATTTAGAATCAGGTGCAACGGTGTTTTCCGAAACTTCTTCAGACTGTTCAAGCAGCGAATTTGAGTTTATTTTCTGCATCCATTGCAAAACTTACTTTTGTCATAGCATCATTGCATTTGATTCTGTCTTTATAGTTTTTCTTTCCAGCATCCCATAAAATAGGGTGCTCACGGTACAAACCAATCAATGTTACAACTTTTTCATGAGTCTACAAGTTACCTTAACTGACTCCAACGAGTTCTTCAACTATTCCCGACACGACTGAACAGAATGAACACAACATATCAAAAAGTTCGACTGAACTAAAAATGTTGCCAGCCACACTGCTGAAATCGGCTTCATCCTCTTTCATATTACCGACAAGCATCGGTAAATCAATCGGCTTCGGCTTAATTTTGTTGCGCGTTATAGGCCGCTGTCACGTCCACACCTGCCGAAAGAAGCTACCCGGCTTTGCCGATCGACAGAGTCGATTTCGGTGTGGACGCGGCTTTAGAACAACTTGGGCAAAAATAAATATCACAATATCGATCAATATTTACAAATAACCTGCATTTAGCAACGTGACTATCCATTTACAGTTACCTAGCAAGCAGCCCTTGTAAGTATACATAAGAGCATGATTACTTCATTGAAACGTCAGCATTTGCATCAGATCTACATAAACTTTCAACTATTCATGTTCTACATGCTTGGACGAACGAATTTCTAGGAAGACCCGGCTAATCTAGCTCACCGGCCCCATTAACAAAACCGGAAGCCTTAACACAATGCGAGTTTTCTCGCGTGCCTCGTCTCCACGCGTCGTGCCCTGGCTTATCCTCCGCACACGCCAGACATGAGTCTGCTTCGCTCCATTTGCATGCATTTACATTATCTTTGTTATAAGTGCTACGGTTTAAATGTCAATTTTTTCTGCTTAAATCATGCAACAATTATTTTCTTTCGCTGCTACGATGGATGATTTCTATGCCTTTATTTAAGACGTTTTCGTGTCGACTAAAATGTATATACAATTATCGAAATTCTCACAGTGCTTGTACTTTTAAGGTACTGCAGCCAGTAGTAGGGTCGCTAGTAACTTTTTATTCCGCTGTATTAGATTAAGGTAGAAAGAGCTCGAGTTATCCGCTAGGGTCATAGTTTCGCTATTTATATTCACCCTCGTAATCTGTATACAGGGTGACCGAGTAACGGACCAATGTTCGGATTATAAAAAAACACGTTCGAGTCTGAAAGTTAGTACGTATTATATATATTTCTTTGTAATTCTAGGTTTCGAATGAAATACTCATAAAGCAAAGTAATCAAATTAAAATACCGATATTTTTATTATACCAATCTTATAAAAAGTAACAAATATCTTTCAATTAAAACAGTTATTTTCACATTAACTTTCGTTAAGCCATTATATTGGGTTTTGTAGATTTTTGTTAATTATTGTAGTCGAATCCCTTTACTCGACTAGTTGGTGGCAACATTAAAGCGCAGCGTTTCTATAGTATGTGTCTTATGTCGTATAATAGACATTACGTACAGGGTGGACATTTAATTATGGGCCTATACATACCTTATCTCTGAAACTACAGACTTATGAAAAGTTAAATAGAAAAGTTTTTTAGGTTTAAATCAAACATTCAATTTATGATATGTTCATATATACAGGGTCTTCATTGTGTCTACTGATATTGACTTTCTTATTTTAAATGAGACCATCTATACATTATTATAATTTCAGATAGCGCTTTTACAGACGTATTTAATAATATATAGGGGAGTTTTGCCTAAAATGACATACGCAGGTAAAATAACATAGTGGCAGTTCAGGCGTACTCGCGCTCCCAAATAATCCTCAGTTAGCTTTGTTCGGTTTTACATGTGGCAACGTTGCACCAGTAGAAATGGCAGGTGATTTTGTCGAACATGCAACTTGGGTAAAACGACATAACTAGAGTCTCGGATAAAATGACATACTATGTAATTTTACCATGAGCTAATTTTTGCAGGCGAAAACATCTTTTAGAACCGCTATACAAGAAACGCTCATTTTAAAATTTCAGATGGTTGGTAAATACCAAAGAAAAAGTACCCGACAAAATTGGGACGAAGAAAGTATGCGCCGCGCAATTAATGCAGTGCAGAATGAAGGAATGGGCTGGCTTAGAGCATCGAAATTATTTGGAGTTCCTCAGGCAACCCTAAGGCGAAGAGCTAAAAATATCAATAAAGTTATTCATGACGTCAACACAGGCTTAGGACGTTTCCGGCCCACTTTTTAAACCTCTTATTGAAAGAGAACTAGTGGATCACTTAAAACTTTTAGAATCACGCTTATTTGGTATGACGGTTACTGATGTATGCAAATTAGCTTATGAACTAGCTGAATAGAGTCAGCTGAAACATCAACTCTCCCATGACAACAAGATGGCTGGTTGGGATTGGATTGCCGGTTTTCGGGCTACAAATCCTGACATAGTTTTAAGAAAACCTGAAGCAACTTCAGCGGCGGGTGTTATGGCATTCAACAAAACCCAAATAGTAAAGTTTTTTGAGCTTTATCAGTCTTGTCTCGAGGAACATACTGTCCAAGCAGCTAGATCCTACAAATATTTACAATGTCGACGATAGTGCATTGTCAATTGTACAGAAGCTTCCAAAAGTATTTGCACAATCAGGCAAAAAATAAGTCGGAGCTCTTACCAGCAGCGCTGAGCGAGGTGTTCAAGTTACAATGATGTGCTGTATGAGCACTGTAGGACACTTCATCCCTCCGGCTCTAATATTTCCTAGAAAAAGGTAGAAAAATGAGCTTACTGATGGAGCACCTCTTGGAACAATAGGATTAACTCAAGAAAATGGTTGGATGACTGGTAAAGTCTTTCTACAGTGGCTGGGACATTTCAAAAAGTATGTTAAACCGAGTTTAGACGAGAAAGTGCTTTTAATTGTAGATGGGCATTCAAGCCATAAAAGCCTTGAGGTTTTAACATATGCCAAAAAAATGGTATCGTGATGTTGTGCCTTCCTCCTCATACGACACATCGCCTCCAACAACTCGACGTGTCTTTTTATGGCCCTATGACCAGGAAATTTCCAAGTGGTTAAAGGCTAACCCTGAAAGAGTCGTCACACAGTTTCAGATAGCTTCGTTATTTTCAGCAGCATATACTGTAAAGCTGCAAAAACTATAGTGTTGCTCAAAATGGATTGGCCAAAACTGGAATTTGGCCAGTAAACCCTGAAATATTTCCGGATTACCTTTTTGCTCCAGAAGAAACTACTAATGTAGGACAAAATGAAGTCCAACCTCCGCAACAAAAACGAACTACTTTTGAAGCAATTCCATCAAGTTCGAGAGCAATCCAGACTAATGGAAAGACAACATTGAAAGCTGGTGCATCAGACGGGTCGAGCATTGCTGCAGAGAGAAATATCACCAATACCTCAAGTAACCTCAAGGGTAACAAAAAGAAAACGAAAATCCACTGGTTCACAAATTTTAACAACCACTCCTAACTTGGAGGAACAAAAACAGAAGGCGGGCGCAAAAGCGGAACTTACGACGCAACTGTATGTAAACGATTCAGATGTGGAAATTTCTAATAAAAAAAAAACCTATATTAGATTTCTCCACAACTTTCGGCTAAAATGATATAGTCAGCCATTTAAAAGAAAAAATATTTAAATAATATGTGGGTAAAATTTATGGTACCTTTATTATCTTTATTAAAACTTACATATTTGTAGCTTATTTTTTTAAAAAAAGGTTGTTTTTGAGTTATTCTGCGACTAAATATAAGGGTATATGTTTAGGGTATGTCATTTTACGCAGAAGTCCCCCAACACTATGGGTTTGTGGCGTGACGTTTTGGATTTATTGTCGTTTCTCTTAAATTTTTGACTAATATTTAAATTGCGATAAATATACTTTTTTAGATCCTGTTTACGACGAATAAAATGTAAAAGCTGACTTTATCAAACCCTTATTCAGGCCATTTTTTATATTTAAAAATGTTACAGTGTTGCCATATTTTACAAATCGTAAATTTTTTTGATTTTTTAAATGCAACCAATATATCTTTAAAGGGAATCAAAAGACCTTTTCAACGATATATGACAACATGGATCTGTGAGTCGCCTCTTCAGATTATCATTATCCTCAGGGAAAGTCGTGATAAGTGTAAAAAAATCATAGCCTCCTTTATAATTATCATGAAACATTTTAATAGAGCATTTTACGACAAACAAATTAATAATATAGGCTAATACGAGTTCACCTTGGACCGTTTTGCATATATTTCAGGTTATCTTCAGGATACTATAGTTTGTGTGGCAAATCTATTTTTATTTCTTTTAATCTCAATTTATTTTTCTTAAAAAAAAAACAATGCTGATTAACTCTTTCATCCTAGTAGGCAGGTGATATAAAAAGTAATACTTGCGCTAAAGTAAAAATGTTTGTATTAAATTATAAACAAGAAATAGAACTAGAACAAGAAAAATTGACAAAAAACAACTTCTAAATTAAAAGCTAAGTCCCAGATTAAAGAAAATGTTCAATATGTCCTCCATTTTGTATAATGGTTTCATTTAAATATGCTATAGCCTCTCGGATACTCTGTTGAAATTCACTACCGGTAGTAGGCATTTGCTTATAAACTATTCTCATAAGAAAACAATCTAGTGGATTGAGATCAGGACTTCGAGGTGCCCATTTTCATCGATTGCAACGTTCATTTGGAAATTGGGTTATGTTGACACTGTCTTAGGTAGGGGCACCATCTTGCTCCCACATCAATTGGTCACGTTCCCAAGCCGATATTTCGTTCTCTATTAACGGCTGATAGTCTAGGTATCTTCTTGAAGTTAGGTAGGTTTTGATCGTAGAAGATTGTCTTCTTTGCCTTTCCACTCCAAAAATTGGGACCGATGTAATAAAAATAGACTCGTCAGTGGCCTTTTTTTATGGCAGTGGCACGGACACAAAAGGGAGACCCTATGGCATTCGACGAGCGGTGTGTGTGCGAAGATGTTGATTGACACGGTTCTTGAATAGTGGTAGGTTGTAATTTCGGGGAAACAGATGTTCTGGGAGTGAGTTCCACAGTGACGCAGTGCGCCAGAAAAACGAGTTCTTGTAAAGCGATATATATTCTAGGTGTTTCTATTTGTACAACGAACTGGTGCGCTCTTGCCGTCTGTCGTGGCTGTCTGACAGGCGTTGTCAGTGGCGGCATGAGGCGGGACATCTCGGCCACATGTCTGCGATGCTCTAGACTATCCAAATTCCGGGTCAACTCCGGGTCGCCGGTGAGATGCACAGCTCTCTTCTGAACGGAATCCAGCAGCTTTAAGGTGTGCTTTGGTGCGGCACCCCAGATGTGTGAGCAATACTCTAAGCACGGTCTTATTTGCGGTTTGTAGAGCAAGAGCATTTGCTGCGGTGTATAAAGTTTTTCTTGCGAAACAGCGCACCAAGCTTCTGGGAGGCCGAGTTTGCGATGTTAGCAACGTGGTCATGCCAGGACATATTGCTGTTGACCGAGACACCCAGCAGTCCGATGGACGAGGATGAAGGAATGGTCGATCCTGCCATAATGATGTCAGGGCCCGCCGTATTGGCCCTCTTGGTAAACGTGGCTGCTTGGATCTCTGCTGCATTGAACTGGATCAAATTTCTGTCGCCCCAAATTTGAACTTTCGCCAGGTCTCGATTAATTGCTGTAGTCTGCTCATCTCTGCGGTGATAAGTCGCAGTCGCCGGTAAAGGTTTTTCTAATCTAAAGTGGGAGACAAGAGTATTGTCATCTGCAAAACTGTAAACAGGATTATTCGTTTCGGTCAGCAGGTCATTAATATAGATCAGGAACAGAGTTGGTGAAAGTATTGCGCCCTGAGGCACGCCCGCATTAATGGTGAATGTATCTGAGCTGTGTTCATCAACTGCAACGTGCAGAGATCGGTTCTTAAGGAAACTGGTAAGCCACCTGCAGAGAGAGGCTGGCAGTCCGAAGGACGGCAGTTTGTTGGCAATCCATCATGCCAAACTCTGTCGAATGCGTTCGAAATATGCAACGCAATTGCTCGAGACTCTCCATAGTTCTAAATTGCCCTACTCCATATATGAGTGACTTAGGCCAATAATATATCTCCAGTCGAATTCTCTTTGCTAAAGCTGTATTGATTATCGCTGATTATCCTGTTGCTCTCGATGTACTTGAGTAGTTGCTGAGTGACTACACGCTCCTTGACTGGAGATTATTCGAATCAAGGCAATTGGGCGATAGTTTGAGGGCGTGGTTGTCTTGCCTTTTTTGGAACATGTTACACTCGAGCGACTTTCCATGCAGATGGGGAGAGCCTTGCCTTGAGGGAGTGCGATAAAAACATTTTGGTGAGCATGTTTGATTTTTCTTTGGCTGTAGCCGCCGTGATGTCACGTTCGTCTGTCAAAGGTGGGAGAGACGTTTTTGTAAAGTTATTACTTACTGCCTTTGCTACCGACCAGAAATTCCCGTAGTTACTGGGGCATTACAAAAGTTTATTCCTGATCCTTTGAATGTGTTTGTCCCTAGTTCCGTCGATCACACGTTTGCATTCGTTTCTCGCTTCGAGAAAATAATTGCGATTTTCAGCGGTCTGATTTTGCTGCCAGTACTTGTAGGCTTGCGGTTTCCTTTTGACGGTAACTTGATGGAATTTGGGATGTGTGCTTCCATTACTGAGGAGATTACTTGCGTGATCTCTTCGCAGCAGACTGACGGATCGTCCGTGCCAAAGCAGACGTCGAGCCAAGGAAAATCTAGGTAGAACTCCCTTAGATCGTCTCAGTTTGCAGAATTGTAATGCTAAATTTTGCGAAGCAATGGTGGATCGTTCTGTAGAAGTGGTAATTCACAAACAGTTGTAATAAGTTTGTGGTCGGAAGTACCTAATGGCGGACCAACTGTACCGGTCAAGTTTCGAACCTGAAGAAAGTAAGTAATGGAACATTTGTTTAAATGTAGCTATTCACACTATCAGGTTCAGGTTCGGCGGCCGGTTGTAGCCGGATGGGTCGACTGGAGCATCAGGTTCCCTGACGCCTGGCAATGTGATGGAGGGGTATTGCAGCTTATATACGCGTTCACACTTGTCCGGTTACCGCCTTCTGGTTTAGTCTGAGTGCTTTATCGAAAGTATACCTAGTGATACCTTACATCCAAAAATATTGGAAGCTGCTGTTAACGCAGATGATGCCAACACTTCTCAATGTTCATCTACTCTCACTATTCGCCAGTCTAATGAAAAGAAAAGGCAATCTGATGAAGTTGAGAAGAAAATTCTGGCGGCATTAGAGAAAACTGAAAGTCATCACCTTTCATTCTGCAAGGTTTTTTTGCCAATGATAGAGGACTTCAACGAAGAAGAAACTATTGACTTTTATATAGAAGTGCTAGAGCTTATCCGCAATATTAAAAAAAGGTTATCAGCTACGCGTTTCTCCAGTATGACAAACTTACCATGAACTTCATCCACGATACAGTACAGGCAAGAAGGCCATTCCATAAACACATACCACAGCAACCATTTTACCAAACTCCAGCATTTCAGTATTCTTATCATCAGTCATTCACTCCAATCCAGCAATTTCCACATGACCAAAACACCTCACAACCTCTTGGACGCCTGTGTCAAGTTGCACAGGAACCTCAATCTCCTGCCCCTTCATCAGTCAATTCTCCATCCGATTCTCAATATTCTGATATAGACTTTATAAAAAAATACTCTTCACGAAAGAGAAAATATTTTGTTGAATACTATTTTATGTTCATCCTTATAATATTATAAGAAAAATGTTTACTGCTTATTGGCTGATATGGATTTCACTCAGGAAAATAGTTTTGTTTTAATTCTTACATTTTCGTTTTATATTGTTAGAGAAAAATTATTCTGAAAGGAGCTTTTCTTACCTGATAGTTAAGCTAAGCATTTCTTTTGGACTGATGCAATTCCTCATTTTTGTGTTTTGACGCTGTAAAACTGGCTATAATTTAGTATGCAATTCTTCAAAAGACGAAACAGACATTCTAAATTAATTAAAAAAAAATCGTCACTGCTAATTTTTCATACAGAATTTGAAAGGCACCAATCTCATCACGTGTTTGAAGCAGATGGTGTACCCAATGTGCCCCATTACGATTATTTTGCTTTTTACGCTTTCTGTATAAATACCACAGAGCTATAACCGCATTACGATCCATAATCGACAACACCGAAACGTAGACTAAGGGTTTTTAATCAACACAAAACCGGATCTGACGAAAACCTGATTGCGTCCGGATATTTTTATTTTACTTCAGGATTCTGTCCGGTTCAAAACCTGACCGGCGAAACTGATAGTGTGAAAGAGGTCTTTGTGTACTGGTCAGGATTGGTGGTTAGAAAAAGATCCAGGAGGGCGGCAAATTCGCCTCTCTCTGAGATCCGAGTTGGTTCGTCTACAAGTTGGGTAAGCCCGCAGATCGTGGCAAATGCTTCAGCTTCTCTACCTTTGTTATCGGTCTTGTTGTGATGTTTGAGCCAGTTGGTGTTGTGGGCATTGACGTCTCCCAGAACGATTTTTTCTGAATTTGGGTGATCGACCTGTACTGAGTCAGAAGTGGTAGCTAGTATTGTAAAGCTCTCTATCGCTTGGAGGGCGATAGTGACAACATATAAACTTGGTTAATCCCTTGGCGGTGAACTTTCGCCACATGACGTCTAAGTTGTTCAGTTCGAGCTTAGACATACTCTTACCTAATCTAAGGGTTCGAGTGTATACTCGCGGTGACATGAAAGTTCGCATGAAAAAGGCATCTCACTCTCTTGTCACATATTCTCGTTCTTCTAATTTTTGCGCAGGTAAAAATTTAAATGGTCTACGTTTAATTATTTTAAGCAGCTTCTAAGACTGGTCCGTTTAGTTTCTAAATGTAAAGCTGCTTGTCGGGTAGAGGTTTCAGGTAAATCTTCAAAATGCAATATAATCTCTAATTGCCTTTCTTCTGTCGGTATTTGTCGACGTCTTTTTTGAGGTTTTGAGAATAGAATGCCATTTCTTCGTAAATTCTGCTAAAAAACTTATTTCCTTGAACTTGACTTAAAGGCAACTTTCTTCCGTATCTCCAAGTTAGTACGTATCATATTTGTTTTATTGTATTTCTAGATTTCGAGTGAAACACTCATAAAGCAAAGGTAATTAAATTAAAATACTGACATTTATTTCAGAATATTTTTATTATACGAATCTTATAAAAAGTAACAAATATCTTTCAATTAAAACAGTTATTTTAATATTAACTTTCGTTAAACGATTATATTGCGTTTTGCAGGTTTTCATTAATTATTGTAGTCGAATTCAGTTAGCGTATCCGTTTACTCGACCTAGTTGGTTGCTACATTACAGGGCTTTTCAAGAGAATTGTATAGAGCATGGGAAAAGAAATTTAGTTTCTTTCTTAGAGTGTACGCTCTCGTACTCTTCGAGTCCTATAGTGCGGGTCCTATGTCTCATAATGCATGTACAAATGGAGAGCATCACTAACCGAATCCAAACACGATGAGACTGCGAACGTGAGTGACAAAGGAAGAAACCACTTCTATATTTTTGGCACATAAGTTCGATTAACCCTGTATATTGTACAAATTAAATTATTCTTGTAAAGCGCTGACTTGTAGTTTACCCACAGCCATCTTTATCACAAAAAGAGCCATGATGTAGAAACAGCGGCAATAATGCACATATTGATGTTCGAGAGCAGGCAAAAGAACGCGTTTTTCTCGGCGAAAAAATAAGCACAAATTAAAACTTTTGACGACAATATTTTAGTGATGACTAGAATGTGAGGCAGCAGGTATTTGCGAGAAAAATCTTACCAAGCTAAGCAGCTTATGTTTGTGTGTCATAATTTAATTTTTTTTCAAATATGTTCTTCTTCAATTTCAATGCCCAGATGATTGCCTGGGCATGTGTTCTGTGAGTGGGGTTCATTTCTTTCAGACACAAAATTATGATGATAAAGTACCTACTTACCTAGTGAAATAGGCAGAAGTGTACTGAGAAGGTCCATTAAAGGCTAAGGCTCTTTAAAAACTTTGATTTAAAGTCGAATGTATATACAATAAAGATTGTTCTATGAATCAACCAGTGTGAATGTCATGTTTTTTTTTTTAATATTGGTGTGCATGTAATCATCATGTTTTTCTGTTTATTCCTATGTCATTTTATCTGAATATACAAAAGTTCTATATTCAAAAACATCCTGGCAGGAGATTTTAAGGATGTCCTGATAAGGACACTCTCAGGATGTAATATTATAACAAAAAGGATATACCTATACAATGCCTGCGGAAAAGTTTGCATCATATGGGAAACTGTTTTATGCATGTTTTTTGTTAGGTACCTAATCAGTTTTTGCCATTAGGTTCTGCATGACCGAACATTGAAAAATTATTTAAGGTTTCTGACTTAAGACTCTCCTCACACCTCTGAAATTATTAATGTTATTGGAAAATTTTATACAAAGAAAAATGCCATTTTTATAAAAAAATGTTTGAAAAAGATTATAAGAAAATATTGTTCCAATATAGTTATATCTAATTAAAAATTTTCGCTTTAAAAATTTATTTCGTTTTATTTTTTTAAATATCTACTAAAAACTTCAAATTGTGACTTTGGGGCAAACGTTGAAGAATGTTTATAGCATTATTTAGAAGAAGTTTATCCAGAAACATATTAAACTTTAAAAAAGTCCAAAATTTTCAAAAGAGTCCAGAGGCGTCTCGAAATTTTAATACAAATATTCTTTTGAGTGGTGGTAAAGAAAAAAAGATATGCCGTCACTGACCGCGAATCCCAAAAAATCAGAAAGCTCAATAATTTAAGCCCTTCTAGGCAGTGTCACTTTTCAAAAAAAAGAAACAAAAAAAAACATATTGCCTTATTTCTTCAATTGCCTTTACTTTAACTATCTTATTTCATTGGTAAAATTAAAAATTGTCAAAAAATAAATAAAATGAAATAAAGCATGTCTTCCAAGTCTTACCTAACCTATATAATTTTTAATGACCATCGACATCAGCTGCTGCGATGTTGCCATTATTAGTTCATGGCTCCCTTTTGGGAATAAAGATGGCTGTGACTTTACCTATCTATCGTGTAGGCAACCAATTACGATCACAGATTAAATGGACAGGCTGTACACGTTTTAACTAGATATTTGAAATATACCTACAGGCTGTCTGGTTAGTATGCTTATGGACGATATCTCGCTAGGGGTCTAATTTCAGGACAATATTTGAATACGAATGCATCACGCACAGTTCAGTGATGTGCGTAATTTATTATTTTTACACAAGGTGATTTTCGATTGTAATAACAATTTCCTCGAAATCAATTGAATTTGAGCTTGCGTTGAGTTGTAATAATTGTAAAACATGCACATCTATGCGTCCTAAAACTTTTCTTTTAAACTCAATAACTAACTAGACATCGCCCAGCTGTCAACTAAATGCATACAGTACACAGGATGTTACAAATTCAAAGGCCACTAATAAAATATGGAAAATCGTAAGAGATGCAGAAACGCAATTCAATTGGGGCGAAATTGCATAATAATATGTCGCTGAATTAAATTCCGGAAACAATGTAAAATATTCTTACCTCCGGAGATATCCGTAAAAATCCGAAAATCATCTGTTTGAAGTTAGTAGTCTTCTATAAGGTGGATGTATAAAATTTCAAATTCAGTGCATCAACTTTAATTCTTCAAATACGGGCCTTGTTTTTATTGCAGTTTTCAATGGCTATGCAGATTGCAAAGGTTTAATAATTTTCCTATAAGAAGTTGATTGGCGGAACTGATTAATGGGTGTGAAATATTATAGGTTTTGGAATCCGACGAGCCACCAAAAAATCAGGTGCTTTGAAAAAATACGTTGATGATGAGGGCCTGAAGACAAAACATCGAATTTTAAATTTGATAACATCCAGGTGGCACCTAATATTTAGTCACTTTTACATTATATTTTCACATAAGGTCTGTTCGTTTTTTTTTACTGATATCTCCCAAAGTAGTAGAAATTTTCTATATTTCGCGCCGATATTTAATTGAGCAAAACATTGCTGCATCTCTTACGGTTTCCGATACATCAATAAGATTCCTCGAATTTATAATACCCTGTATATAATTTTCAGCGAAAGTATACTTTTTCCTAAAAAAATAAGTTATTTACAAAAGTTGGTTCACTTTGAATATGTTAATATTTAGCTCATTGTGACCGCGTTTACGTCGTGAAAACTCGATCGGCTTCAACCTATCCGATGGAGCCAAATCAAACACAAAATTCGGAAATAAACGGGAATTTGCCTTACTTCACATCCAATATATGCCGTAGAAAGACGAACAAGTTTTTTGTAATTAATCGATGACATCAAAGTAAAGTTGCCTTTAAAACGGTTCATCTAGATTCAATGGAATTGAATCGATCATGTTTGGCGATTAATTATAAATATAAAATTACTGGAAAAAAAATTAGACTTTTCCGAAAACGATTGAATTCGGTTCAATCGATCGGATCGAGTTTTCATGCAACAAACGAGCGCAATACATATTTAATATTTACTAAAGGAGGGAATATTATTTACATCTTGAGCAACGATTTTAAGTACATCATAAATAATAATACAACATTTAAAATAATACACAATTTCTATGTTTAGAACAATCTACAGGATGATCCAATTATGACTAATTGCAAAAAGAGGAGCGAAAGCTTGATTATTTTCGGTGGCGATGGCGTCATGACGTTACTGGTTGCCGGATGATCTACGTAACTTGACTGCAGCGAGTGCTTTCGACACATTCCACATGTCGACAAGTCAAATATGCCATCTCACTTCAGTAGCTTCCTTTTTAATTATTCATAGATAATAAAACAAATAATAAACGACATGTCGGACAAACCCCTGGTTGTTTATCGTATTCTAGGATGTTTTCTACCCAAGAATAATAAACTAGAGAAGGATGGTTATATCAACCGGTATTTTTCACTGACAGCTGCTCTGTCGTGACGTAGCCACGCGACGAAGTTGGCGCGAAAGCCTTAACATACATATGGCAAAAACGTAAGGGCAAGACTATTTTGCTTAGAGTTTATAAAAATGTGTACAAACTCAAAACTTTAAATGGATAATCAAAGACTTGCTTAAATTTAAAAGTAGTTTAAGTTGCTCCAACCTTATTTAATAAAAAAAATCAATAAACACTCCACTAAAAATACTCTGCAAAACAGGCACTATGATCTCTGCTTTAAACCTTAATTTATGCGATTTTTTAGGATCAAAGATGCAATGACAGCAATGGCGAAACGCAGGCCGTTCGACGACGATGTGGGTGAGTGGACCGCGGAGCACAGGGCGATAGTAAGTGAACATAGGCTCTTGTGGGAAGTGACCATCCATCTCTAGTTTATTATTCTTGTTTTCTACCGATCCAATCCTAACGTGTAGGCGAGTTTTAAGCGCGTTCGAACGCACCCAGGGCTCAGTACTCACCATTCGAAGATACGGAGCAATATTACTGGCATATGTCAAGGTGGCAATCGGCCGTGTTCGGAATTACACTAAGTGGCGTTCCGAAAGTTTATCATAAGTGAAATATGATTTAACCTGCGTATTATGAAAGTGGATACAGCGCAGCGTTTGTCCATGGCAAGGTCCTTCGTGAGGTGTCACAGAGGCAGATGAAGTCCTGATGTAATTTGATGTTGTTAAATATTCCTGAGGACAATGGAGTGGATGATTTGTCTAGAGCAAAGAGTTTATTAACAGATCTTATTGGTTCACCCATAAATGTTGTCAGTGCAATGAGAATTGGAAAGTAACAAGAATGGGTCATCAGTATTTGCGGCTGGCACTCGAGTCTGCTGAAACGGTGCACAGGGTGTTGAAAAGCAAGAGTAAGATAGACCAAAGCCTAAAAATATTCTTGGAAGCTGACTTTACAATAGAGCAGCGTACTGAAGTAAATGCTCTTAAGAACGAGCTGAAGGAGAGACAGCGAAATGGTGAACCTGACCTTATTCTACGGTATGTGAATGGTACTCCTAAATTCGTTAAAAAAAACTAAACAGGCCTTTCCAAAACAATTCATCTATCACTTCGCTTATGTCGATATATTTCCAGAATGTTCGGGGTCTGCGCACAAAGCTTCAACTTCTTTTTGCGAATGCTTCATACTCTCAATATGATATCCTAGTTTTCAGTGAAACATGGTTGACGAATGACATAAACAGTGCAGAGCTCCAGATGTTTAACTATAATGTATACCGCAAGGATAGATCCACTGACACTAGTAGCTTTGCAAGAGGGGGGCGGAGTTCTGATAGCATTCTGTAAAACGATTACTAGCAAAATATTACCAGCAACCAAATGCATTGAACAGCTATTTATAGAAATCGAATTTAATAAAAACAAATTCATTTTTGAAACAGCTCACTTCCCACCCAGGTGTTCCTTTGAAAAATATACAGAATTTAGAGAAAACCTGGAAAGACTATCTGAAGAATATCCTGATCACAAATTGTGTGTCTTGGGTGACTTTAACCTACCCAACAGTCTGTGGACCAAGGAAAAATTAGCTTCAGTGGCGACCCCCTCAGCAGGATGCACACAAAATGAAATTTAATCCATTCAGGTACTATCTCATCTATGCTCCTACCATAACCTTTTCAAGATAAACACGGTCAGATAGTTTGGATTTAGTGTTTTTGCAAGATAGAAACAATATGGTAGTCGAGGACGAAAATGCTCTACTGCCAATAGACCTTTATCATCCACCACTCTCCTTTTCTATACAATGTGAATCTGTTCATTATAACGAATCTGGTCTCAAGGGCGATGGCTTCTATAGAGACTTTGAATCAATGGACGTGAATGCAGTGATTGATTTTTTTTATCCCAGTTCGAATGGGACAAGTTATTTAATAACAAATCACTTAATGATATGGTTAATGTATTTTATGATATTGTTTACTTAACAGTTGATATTTTTGTTCATTTAAAAAAATATTCAGCTAAGAGATTTCCTATTTGGTTTTCTCAAGAATTTAAAGAACTAATAATTGAAAAAAGAGAACACATAAGAAATAGCATAAATCTGGGTTTTATTCTATTTATTTCTATTTTAAGAACGAAGTGTAAATCTTTAAAAAAACAATGTTACCAGGATTATATAGCTTTAACTGAATCGTCTCTTAGAAGCAATGTTAAAAAATTTTGGAAGTTTGTTAATAGCAAAAAGAAAAGAAGCTATATACCATCGGTTATGCACTACGGTGATGTAAGTTGTTTTGTTGAAGAGGACATTGTCAATTTGTTTGCAGAATACTTCTCAAAAATGTATAGTGACAGAGACTGTGTCCTGGAAGACTCGTTACATTTTGGGGACACAAATCTTTCCCAGTTTAATATACCAATCTCATCAATTTATGAAAAGCTATCAACTTTGTATATGAGCAAAAGATCTGGTCCGGATGGTCTCTCACCATACCTTATTAAACATTGTAGCGATAGCTTCATACTTTCTAAACCGCTTCATATTATTTTTAATCTGTCCCTTAAAACTGGAACTTTTCCATCCTATTGGAAATCATAACTCCCATACTAAAATCAGGTGATAATTCTCTGGTCGACAATTACAGGCCTATCAGCATCTTGAGTTGTATTCCCAAAGTAATCGAAAGTTTAGTCAGTGACTACTTGTCTGCTGGTTTAAAAGATTGCTTCATCGACCAACAATTTGGATTTCTTCCCCACCGTTCTACTGAATTAAACTTGCTTATACATTACAGGTTTTCTCTTGGAATCATTGGAAGAAGGGTCCCATGTACATGCTGTATATACAGATTTTACTAAAACCTTCGATAGAGTAAACCATAAAATCCTTATAAATAAACTCAGAGATAAGGGAATTCAGCGAGAGCTTCTAGAATGGTTAATGTCATACTTGACAGATAGAACACAAATTGTACGTATCCAGAGCGTTCAGTCCATTGGGATTAAGGTACTATCTGGTGTCCCACAAGGTTCACATCTGGTAGAGGTTCCAATATTTATGTAAATGATATTGCAGCCTGTTAAGTAAAGTAACGAGAGTGTGCCGTTTCAACATGACGTAACATTACCCTACGACAGCTAAGTTTTCGAACGGGCCCTTGACGTCAACTATTACTGTTCGTCTTGACAGATAGATCATGCATTAGTCAGTTGAAGTTTTATCAACAATCTTTCTGCCAATCGGTTAATGGGTATGAAATTACCCATTTGAGCATAAAATTAATTTAATAAATTTTAATTACAAAACAGATTCGAATATCACAATTTTCTGATTATTAAGCAGCTTTTGCTGTAATATTTGCAGTATTCATGAACATATACCTGATTTGTAACTAAAGGTGAAATATTTGATAGAAAACGACCGGTTACCCAAGACTTCCAAATCGAGTAGCACTGGAGCATACCAAATGTCATCTGCCTGTGAGGGTTTCGAACGATTCCTTGACATCTTGCTTTAAACGTCAACTGTCAGTTTCTTATTTGACATTATTGCAGTTTCACGCATTTTCTTTCTGTCAATCGAACCGGTTAACTGGTATAAACGATTAACGCAAAAATACGCCTGTGATTTAACGTGTAGGTATAGAAAATGGGTTTGATATTATATTATATTGCTCCATTCCTGGATTTTTTTTTATGAAATGTAAAGTTCTATTTGGATCATCCCGCGTTTACTATCAACTTAAAGAACATATACAAATTTACATAAATAAATATTAATTTGCATTGAAGTTCACGAGGTACCTCCCGAATCCGACGTATTTCCCCCGATATTACCGGGATTGTCGGGACTACCTCCCGAACTGTTGTGACAGTGCGAACAGTGTAGGCATACGTTGCAGCTGCCCAGTTTCTTCGCCAGGATCGAACGTAGCTTCAACGCAGGTCCTAGCTTCATTCCCATGGTGTTGGTGAGGTGATCTTCCGTGAGGAGTGGGAGGCCACTGCCATCAATCCGCTGATCTCGGAAGTTCTGAAAAAAAGTATAGCAATTTAATTACAAAAAATAGTCGATATGTTTTGATGCGTCATTTCATAATAAAAAAATAGAGAGCAAGCGATGCACTTAAACCATAGCACTAAGAATAAAGTGCTACAGTATAATAATATAAATATTATTTAATCAGACGCAGACTCAGTATGACTTATCCACTTAAACTGCAGGGCACTTGATATCTTTAGCACGAGAGTAATACTAAAGGTATCAATAATACGCGGTGTTACGCAGCGGTGTCAAGTCAAACACTAAATTTTTAAGTGTATTTAGGACGCTGGTAAATCATTAAATTTTAAAACACGTTGCCCTTCGATTAAATAACCTTAATTTAAAATAGATAACTTTACAGTGTTCCAAAATCAGACCGTTAGCAATCCTAAGATGCTGCATACAAGTCACTCCAATATAAGGCCTTTTAAGGTATGAGGTGTGATCCGATTTGATTTTATAATGTTAGAGTTTGCACGGATTTATTTCTCGTGAAGCATCTAAGATCTAAGATCGAACGCGTTTCGCAGATAGGCTGCTTCTGGGAGCCCCGGGGGTCTCATAATTAACTTATATGGCCACTGACAGCGGACAACTCACATTTTTCACTTGCTATGACATTTTCAATAAGAGATAACAACTGGTAGAGTCCGTTTCATAAGAGTGGTCTAGTGATGGCAACGATATATTGATATATTTGAGATAACGATATGTTTCTTAAATGTACCGATATATTATAAGGAACAAAACATCATCTGACTCTACTTCAAACTGAATTTTGGTGGCAAAAACGGCAAATCTATTATAAAGGTTTATTTGAAGCTATGCAGATATATTTTCTTTGTTGTTTTTTTATACGTAAGAACAATTTTACGTTTAGTGCCTCAGTGACAAAAACAAGACGAGGACTATTTTTTTTTAATAAAAGGGAAGTCCATTTAATTAAGGCTTGCTACTATTGAAAAATGTGGAGACAGTGAATTATACGTCATTCCTGGGCGTAAATTCTCGAGTCATTGGAACAGCTCCCACGTGGAAGGAGAACGTGTAGTCGGCATGTTAGACCTTCTCCTCCCACGTGAGGGCTGTTCCAATGATTCAAGAATTCACGCCTCGAAGGGTACGTGTTTAATAGTTAAAAGTGCGTGACTTGCGCGATAGTTGTATTACCTCATTAAAATACACTTGACATCGCGTAGTGTGGCGGCTCTTTGGCCGCCATTCATTGAGGGACCTCGTGGCGAACGTTCGAAGACCGTTATTTCTCCCCAAGGAAGAATCGGGCGTTCGTGTCAGAAGAAATACCCATTCACCCTAGTACCCAGGCCGGGGGGAGCCGGATGCTCTCGTGAGACCATTTTTGTCTGTGCCGTTCAAGGGTATCCGCCATCTTACCATGTGCCTTTTCTTAAGTGTTTTGTTTTTTTGTAAATGTAGACAGCCGTGACATGGTTTATAACCAGACACAGTCACGATCACCACTAAATAGTACCATCGTCCAACAAGGGTGTAACCTATCGGGAGGGTCACCCCAGCTCTAGCTAAGCCCGGACGGTGGAGGTGCTGGCAAATTGCCTCGTAGCAGTGCCATTCCACTTTAACTGTTATTAGGTGTCCATTTCAACGAATAATAGCTTTCGAACAATAAAAATTGTCCATAAACTACAGCTATATTTTTGCTGCAAATACCTAGTACTAGAATTATATTTTTGCCCAGAAATTAATAATTTTAGAAACAAAAGAACTTCCACGTGGGAAAGAGAATGTATGGTCTAGGGAAATCGATAGGTTTACATCCTTATTAGACCTTCTCTTCCCACGTGAGGGTTGTTTAAATGATTCGGGAATTCACGCCTCGAAGGGTACGTGTATATTGGTTAGAAGTATGTGACCTGCGCGAATAGCTGTATTATCTCATTAAAATACACTTTCAAGCTCTATTAAAGCGAAGAAGTTTTAGTTGATATCTGGTGACCATTTCAAAGAAAGTTGTTATACAATAAAAATTGTCAATAAAATACAGCTGTTTTTTTGCTGCAAATACCTAGTACTAGAATTACTTTTTTGCCAAGAAATTAATAATTTTAGAAAGTGAAGAGCTTCCACATGATTTCTTTTCCCACGTGAGGGTTGTTTAAATAATTCGGGAAAATTGTCTGCTCAAAGAGTACGTGTATAATGGTTAGAAGTACTAAGTATTATCTCATTAAAATACACTTTATACAATCTGTGTTACTCGTGATGATATACATTCTTTATAATATAATATGTGAATGAGTCAAGATGACTATCATCCTTTCGCTTTTAGTACTCAGCCAAGTGATTGTTGATAATATATTAAATTAAGCTTGTAAATTGGCACCGTTCTATTTCGTGCGTCATACGGAACGTACTCTACTCGATCCACTAGGCGAGTCTCCGGTTCTGGTAGGCAGCGACGCGGCCCGAGGCGTTGAAAAATCGAGCATGGCAAAGGTTGAACCGGACGCGGCTGACTGCCTCTTTTTTGCTGCTAGAGTAGAAGCTAAAGGTCGATCACTTTATCATTGGCCAGCTTAAGCCGCATTCACATTAAGACCAAGTTGACATAGCAATATCAGGCCCTCAGACTTATCAGTTCATAGCTCTTTTTGTATAATTACCTTTATTGAAAGTCAGATGATTAACTACTGATTAACTCTACTAGCTGCGCCCTTAAAGTGAGATTGAAGGAATCCAAACATTTTTAGTCTGAACTACGTTTATGGTTTAAAGAATTTCGTACAATTTGTCATTACAGATAACATGACTCAATAATCTATCTAAAATAGGATCAAAATGTCGTATTGTGAACGGGCCTTAGCCCTGAGTTGCTTTTATGAGCCAACTCTAGACGGGAAGGATGAAGAGAACGGCCACTAGAAGAAAAGAAGAAGTCCAGCGCTCCTTTTTATGATCGGTTTGTTAACCGCAGAGCGATAAATGTCAACCGGGCAAAAAGTGCGACTTCGTTAGCATCCGCTGATAGGTTTACGGTCCTGGGAAAGTGAAATAGTTTTTTTGCGGCGACTTTTATCGACCGGTTCCGTCATATTTCAAGATTAATTGATTTCGTATTGTGCCCAGCGGACAGGCTATAAAGTTATATGAGGACCGATTTGATTTTTATTAGTTCGTCTATAGGTACCAAATTTGTTTTAGAAAACGTATACGTATACTGTTGAACTGCCTTTAATATTTCCACTTAAAAGCATCCTAAAGTATGTTGCTATTTATATCTTGTTGAATTAGCAAAGAACGCAAACGGGCTGTAGCCACAAAAAGCTTGATTTTGCCAATGTTACCAATGTAGGTGTTTTGTATAACTTAAAGCCGTTGCGTTATGCGTAATATCGTGAATAATGATATTAACGTAAGTTTTTTAACTCACTGCAAAGCAAATTGCTACAAACACCATGGAACCATTTGACGACATCGGCTTTACTTAGTTTGGGTTACATGTACACACACACTAAATGGGAGCGAAAGTAGAGTGGTCTGGCTAGACGCACCACACGAAAGTTACGAGGCTATCGTTTGTTTGGAGCAGTTCCCTAGCTACTGATGACGTTGAGAGGTAGTTCGGTAAGTAGCGGAACACCTAAAGCACCAATTATTGATTTGTTGTTTTGCCATCCTTTATAAACTTATGCCTACATAAATCTCGAGATTTAAACGTAAGAAAATTTTACACATGTCAAATGCCAGTTTTGACGTCTGTCAATAGCATTTTTCAGAAATTTTACCAAAAAACGTCGATTTTTCGCATAATAACTCTTAACATCTACTTATATCTCTCTTATTATGCATCAAATACTATCAGATCCATAAATACCTAATTACCATTTCGAACGACAAAAGATTAGTGCAGTCATCGAGACTTTAAAAGATATTTACAATTTGCATTTTCTAAAATATACCAAAACCAAAAAGCTCAAATTTGTCATTTGTGTTTGAGACATGTAAGATTATCCATTTTTTTTTTAAATGACTACAAGCTTAATGACATCATATTTTACAAATTTGTAATATAAACAGAATGCAAAGAAGCAAAACGGACTCTGAGAGGAAATATAGAGCGAGAAAAGAGGGCAGCTTGGACCAAATCGCCATCAAACAGTTAAAACCAGGGGGCAATGTCTAGCAATAAAAGATGGAAGATCGTGCAAGCACTTTTTCCTATACATATTATGAGGATGCCAAACTACAAACCCACCGAAGAAAGAATACCACCTTTTACTATATAGGGAAATTAAAGATGCTAGAAACAAATTAAAACAAGGAAGGGCACCGGGGCCGAATATGATTCCCCCGGAAGTAGTAAAAGAGATGGCTGGCATATATCCAGGACTAATAGCTGGAACTCTCAATAACCTTCTGGAAAATCAATAGTTTCCAAAAGCATGGAAGGAGGCAAAGTTAATTCTTATACCGAAGCCAGAAGAGCAACTACTAGAAACAGAATCGTTCCTGTTGAAAATATATGAACAGTTACTGAAAAATAGACTCGAAATAGAGATAGACGAAAAAGGTGGCCTATCACCACACCAATGTGGCTCTATCAAGGGCAGGTCGACGATCCATGCAATCAAAAAAGTACTAGAAATCGCCACTGAAAAGTCAGCTGTAGACAGAACGCTGTTAATTCAGCCTCTCATGCCGGGATATTAAGAGAAGACAGGCGACAAATCTCTGTCTACAATAGAAATACAATAAGAGACTATCTCATGGAAAGAAGTATAATTGTCGAGGATAAGCAAAGAACAAAATTGACAGCTGGCACACCACAAGGACCAGTGTTGGGACCCACTCTATGGAACAATTTTCCAAGAGAGGAAGGAGTTCATACGGTGATCTTTGCGGACGACCTCGCACTGGTGATCCTGCAAGTACCCTGGACAGCTTAATTGGAAATACATCAACAATTGGATGAGGAACAACCAACTAGAATTGTCGCCGCAAAAAACAGAGGCGGTCTATCTAAGCGGGATAGGACTGGTATAGTATTTACGTTGAACAATGTGGAAATACAACCACAAAAAGTAGTGAAATATCTTGGTATAATGATAGGGGAGAATACGGGGTTCGACAAGCCTATAGAGACCGTTACTCAAAAGGCTTTCGATAAACGGACCAATAACCGAAAAAATAAAACTACTGTATGGGGTAGTTCAATCTACCGTCTTATATGGAGTCCAGATACAAAAAAAATGCTAGAGTCAACATAGAGGAAAGCATTCCTTAGAGTGGCTAGTGGATACAGAACAATATTACTAGAGGCGATACAAGCTATCACAGGAATTCCGCCGATAGATCTACTGGTATAAGAAAGAGTACAGTTACACAACACAGGAGAAGGAAATAGATCAGAGGTAAGGATGCAAGCAAGAGTTACGCTGGGCAAATGGCAAGAGGACCCAATGGACCAAGAGAATGGCACCAAATATCGGCGAGTGGGTAAAATGTAGGCATAGACGGCTGAATGCCTATATGTCAGCCAAATGCTTACGGGCAGGACACAGACTAGGAAACACTGATGCAAGATGCAATCACTGTGGAGAGACGGATACAGCCCAGCATGCGTTATTTAACTGCCCAAGTCTGGAGCGTACACGAATGGAAGCTCAGGTTAGCCTTGGAACAAACATTGACGAGAATAACATAGTTGCTCTGATGCTAAACTCCAATAATCAATGGAAGATTATTGAGAAGTTAATATGAAAATAATGAAGGACAAGGAGAGAGAGGAAAACACGGAAGAGGCATAAAAAAATAAAAGAAACACGAATGTGACCCTGCTGCCCTTGAAGGTAGATATATTTTAGGATGGTTGTGGAGCGAGAAGGAGGGGAGAGTTTAGTTGTTCGACGATCCTCGGAGAAGCACGCAAGGTCGACACAATCCGGACAAACTAAGACCGCCATGCGATAGTCCGGAAGTTTGACAAGCAGATTCCAAATCCTCTTAAAAAAAAATTGGGTTAGAATATCTTAGTGCAAGCGCTTTTTATAATCATCCTATATAACTTAGCGGAAATATAATTTTAAAATACAAACGGTATAAAGTATATCCTAAGAACTGATATTTGGGTAACGCTTCCAATAGACAACTTAAACATTTTTCCCTCTACTCGTTAAGTGTAGATAACAGGCCATTTGACCTACACTGTGGGCAAAATTAAATTCGAACCTTCTTTAATGCTTAATAACTTTTTAATTTTCAAAGGATTTTTTATAATTTTTGGATATGTTATGGCCTCAGGCATTGGGATTAAAAAGAACTTTGCAAAGAAGGTCTACTTCAGTGGCGTACTGAAAACGGGGTATTTTTCGAAACCAATGTATTTCAGGTTGTTGCAAAAATCGGCCAAATGAAATAAAGATGTAAAAATGGGCAAAAAATATTTAAAACAGTCCGGAATATCGACCATTAAAAAACCAGGTTAATACAAACAAAATTAAAATTTATACTCAAATTTTGGAAAAATCATCAAATTAAATTGGATTCTTTTTTAATGCTTAATGAATTTTTATTTTCCTTTTTTTTTATCGTTTTTGAAAATGTTATGGGCTAAGATATTAGAATCAAAAAGAACTTTGCAAAGGGACTACTTCAGTGGCGTACAGACATTTCAAATTTAATAAAAAATTTTAAAATCAAAAAAATAAAAATTTTAAATTTTAATGTACGCCTCTGAAGTAGTCCCGCATTACAAAGTTCTTTTTGAATCTAATATCGTAGGCCATAACATATACAAAAATGATAAAAATTCCTTTGAAAAAAAGTCATTAAGCATTAAAAAAGGATCCAATATAACTTGGCTCACAAGACATGGTTTTCTCTAAATTAAAGTTTAAATTTTAACTTTGTTTGTATTTTGTTTGTATATTCCGAACCCTTTCTGATATTTTTTGCCAATTTTTACATATTTATTTCATTTGGCCAACTTTTGCAACGGCCTGAAATACATTGGTTTTGAAAAATACCCCCTTTCCTGTAGGCTACTGAATAAGTAAGCCCTCTTTGCAAAGTTCTTATTAACCTCAATACCTTAGACCATAACATATTCAAAAATGACAAAAAAATCTCTTGAAAGAAACGTCAAGCATTAAAAAAGGATCCAATTTAACTTGACCCACAAGACATGGTTTTCCCAAAATTAAAGTATACATTTTAATTTTGTTTGTATTGACCTGATTTTTTAATGGTCAATATTCCGAACCCTTTCTAATCTTTTTTGCCCATTTTTACATCTTTATTTCTTTTGGCCGATTTTTGCAACGATCTGAAACACATTGGTTTTGAAAAATACCCTTTTTTCTATACGCCACTGAAGTAGGCCCTCTTTGCAAAGTTCTCTTTAATCCCAATACCTTAGGCCATAACATATCCAAAAATGATAAAAAATCCTTTGGAAATAAAAAAGTTATTAAGCACTAAAGAAGGTTCCAATTTAATTTTGCCCACAGTGTATTATGCCCTTGGCTCGGATCGATTTATATCGATACCGTTTGAGCTCAGCGGAATAGTTTTAGTTTAGGTATAATGAAATATGAACTCACGACACCCCATATCGTCTTCAGGCCCATTCGCTTCTAGGCCGTGGATCGTGTGTACAAAAGGTAAAGCGTGTATTTTGAAACGACTTGGGGGTGAATTTTCGAGTCCA